>WURT03675240.1:0-17115 GCA_009936505.3 Holothuria glaberrima | reverse complement strand
CTGTCTTCTAGCCTGTCTACATAAAATTGGGCAATTTTCAACATTTGAAAACAAAATTTCCCAAAAAAGGGACCATATGGGGGGCAAATGAGCTGAAGGGGGCTGTGCATGGGACTGGGGGCCATGGCCCCCAGTATGTATGTTAAAAAAGGCCCTGAGACGGTTACTTTGTGTTAGCATCGTTTAGCCTTACTTTGACCGAAGCCTACCGAACTATCGGACATGATATTTCGATATTTATTATGTCTTGTCAAGCGTCGATGTTTGGGTCAAATGATGAGTCGCTTATAACTGAAACATGGAGTACATACAATCAAAATTTCGCTTTGTTCATTTCTTTTTCCTTGATAAATATTTATCGGTGGCCCTTCCTGGAGAAGCACCCCCATTTTCCTCTGTTTCCCACTTTTCCTCAATAAATTTGGTACGTAGCTAAAATATACAGTGATAGGTTAATCGTTCGTGTTAGAAACTGCCTCGAATGCAGGTATATTGGACTCTAGATCACTTAAATGTCTTTCAACTTGCAACTTTCTGTCCGCTTCAATCACTGGTTCTAGGTATTTCTGGTTTTTGGCAAAAATACACCAACTGACCGTTGGACAGTTTGAGTGATATATCTCTTGCAAAGCGCCATGTAGTCCCTCCCATCAATATTTGCCCCCATCAATGTGAGCCCCCATCAACAAGTCCTCATCATCAACAACTAAAACAGCTGTTAGAACTAGTAAGACTAGAATAACAGTGCCCAATTGAGATTTTGGTGGTCAGCTGACTGCACATCAAACACACTTTAAAGATAGTTTGCTTTTGATTAAGAGACAGTTAAGAAAAGTTATACTTGAAAAATTTATTCAGTAAGATCACTTAGTAGGAGGAAACAGTGCTTAACTGAACGGTACTTCGCATAAGCATTGATTTTAGAGGGTAAGTTAACGATAGGCATTTTACGAGCATGCTCTCTCGCTGAGGCAACATGTGAGAAACATTCCCAAAGACCTTTAACGTGTAGGCTTCAGTTGTGTGCATCATGCATGAGGAAGGAGATTGGTTCTTCAGTGCGCATTACTCGCATAAATGCCCATCTGAGAAGGGGGTACCAGGACCTCCCCGAGGGAAAATGTTTGGTAAAATGAACATTCGTGCATGCAACTTCCACGTGCTGAGGGCCTTACAAACATAATTGAAGCATTTTCAGTATTTTTTTTCAAGTAAGCCATTTTTCTTTTAGAGTTTCGAGTTCTCGGGGGGGGGGGGAGTTTGCTCCTGCTCCCACAGGCTACGGCCCTGTTAGAAAAAGGAGGGTTTCTTTTCGTTCGAACGAAACTCAAAGAAGCATAATTTGTAACATTTAAATAAAATTCAAAATGTGAAAATCGTGTTGGGCGTTTTAGTTTTTTTCTAGCTGCCTAGGGGGAGGTCACTTTGCGATTTTTGAATAATCAAGATTACTTGGAAGCTGGTGCCTTTTTTGGTTTCGATGAAAGAGAAACCTATGCAGTCATGATGGAGAGTGTATGTGTAAGTTTGTGACACTCAGCTCGTTAAAACGATATCTCAAGAAGGAAAGCTCTGAGAGTTCTTATAATTGGTATATGGATGTCTCATATTAAGAGAAAGATTCCTATTGTTTTGGTCGAGGTCAAAGGTCACCTGAGGTCACCAGAAGTCAAACTCTGACAATTTTGTAAACACAATATCTCAAGATAGGAAGCATGAAAAGTAGTCATATTTGGTATGAAGATGAATTATAATTAAAGAGAAGTTGATTTTGGTGGCGGTCAAAGGTCATCTGAGGTCACCAGAGGTCAAACTCTGAAAACATTGTGAACAATGTATCTCAAGGTAGGAAACATGAATACTCTTCATGTTTACAATGTTAATGCACTGTATTACAAGAAAGGACTATTGCTTTTGGTGGAGGTCAAAGGTCATCCGGGTTCTTGGGAGGTCATTCTCCGAAAACCTTGTTAACACGATATTTTAAGATAGCAAGCATGGATTCTTCCCGTGCTTAGCATGTAGATCAGTCTTCGCATTAAGGTGCGGGATTGGGCGATTCCCGCAGCTGTTCTTAAAATCCCTCACCCCCAAAATAGAATGCAAGGGGAGAATTCCCCATTTCTATTTTTTCAATTAAAAAAATTAAATATGCCTCATTTACTTCTGCTCAGCGCCGCACAAAACTCGGAGCAAACTAATCGACTCCGATAGCTGAATAAAACAAATTCTATAAAAGTCGGACCATTTATGTGATTGGTCCCGAAAATTCATCCAATTATATCGCATATCTCGTGCACCCGCCAGTATTAACGTAGAACTAGAAGGCACCACATTGTGTGCAAAGTGATAAGATGATTCGGTAAGTAAGGCATATACCTCTACGAAATATCTGTTCGATACTGTGCGCAAATCAATGGAGCTAGTACTGTACCCTTGCTTGAGTCGTACGAGTCGATTACGAAATCGAGTGTGTCGAACTTTAATGTACGTCCAACTCATGGGGGTCTCACTTTTCAGTCACCATCATTTCTGGAATCATAAATAAATGTACAAGTAGTATACTTTCAAGCCACACATATTAACATGCATGTTTTACGTAAAAAGCGGCAAAATGTGAGGTAACAGCTGGAAATTACGCGGCACAAGTAGAGATGGAAAAAATACTGAACTCCCCTTACCATGTCGCGTATACTTGCGATGTACGTAAACTTTTCTACAAAGCAGGTGCGTAACCTAATGTATGGGTGTTTGCATACAATTACGGAACTACACATGCACTTTAATGTGCTCCCATCGTGTTTCACCTAAACTTCTGTACAGAACACGTCGGACATGACATGAAGTATCGGTGTTTGCGTACATTACAGACGTATACCAAATGTACGATTAATGACTGCGGGAATGCATTTTGCAGTCTCCTCGATGGAAAAATGTGGAGAGAAATGACGAACTTTCATCGATTTTTACAAGAAATTATCGTCGTTTTTGAATTCTTGTCGTCGTACCATCTCGCAAAAAAGATTATCGCGATAACGATAATTTTTAATATATCGCCATTATGTGAGAAATTATCATAGAGAAGAATACACAACTCTACACCCTCTTTGTAGCCATTATGAAACAATGTTGTTAGTGTGTTGTTAAATTAAACTTTTGGAAATTGAAGTTAGGAAATCCCCTCCCCCCTTCATACTACAAAATCCCCCCCCCAAATATGAATGATGGGGGATCCACCCCCAGATTCAAATCCTTAGTGCTAACACTGATGTAGATGCATTATATCAAGAGGATGGATCCCTTCAATTTTGGTGGAGGTCAAGGGTCATCTGCTGGTGTCATCAGATGTCATTCTCTGAAAATCTTGTTACACCAGTTTGTTGCAGTATCTCAAGGTAGAAAGCATGGACAGTCTCGTAACTTAGCATGTAGATGGATTATATGACTTAGAGAAAGTTTCGTATCATTTTTGATGTGAGTCAAGGGTCATCTTAGGTGGCAAGAGGTCAAACTCTGAAAAGCTTGTAAACATTTTTTTAGAAAGGAAGTATGTATACTTCCCACACTTAGCCATGTAAATGAATAACATTTAGTAAAAATGTCCTTCTGTACTTGGTAGAGGTCAAAGGTCATCTGAGGTCACTGAAAGTCAACATTTAAAGAACTTTCAATACAGGATATTTTATGATTTGAAACTGAAAGGAACTTTTACACGTGGTATTTATTTACCATAATGTTATTGATGATGTTTTTGTGTTCAGTGAAAGGTCCTGTCAGTTTTCCAGAGATCAAAGTCTGAACGAGAAAGCCAAAAGGCCTTGTGATTCCTTGCCGTAGAAAATGTAAGGATTTTCTTGGGAATTCTTGGGAAACTTTGCTTTCGGACTCTGGTGACCCCAGATGACCTTCGACCTCCCCAAAACTAAAACGTTCTTCCTCGAACTATAAATCATCCATGTACTAGGTATGAAATATATCTAAGCTTCCTACATTGAGAAATCGTATAAAGGTTCTCAGAGTTTGATACTTGGTGACCCCAAATGACCCTTTGACCTCCACCAAAGACAACATGGTCCTTCTTCTTACCATGAGGCATGCACATACCAAGTATGAAATCTATCCAAGCTTCCTATCTTGAGATATCGTGTTAACAAGATTTTAAGAGTTGACCCCAGTGACTCCAGATGACCTTTCACTTCCACCAAAAACAGTAGGGTTCTTTCTCTCAACATGACAAATCTGTATACCAAATGTGAAAAGTGTCGGTCATTGCTACTTTGAGATATCGTGTTTACAGGGTTTTATTTTAACCTCTGGTGACCTCAAATGACCTTTGACCTCCACAAAAATTGATAGGGTGCTTTCCTCTCAAAATGATAAATCTTCAGTTCCAAAAATATCCTAAAGACAGCACTATTATGCATCTAAACAACCTTAAATAGGGCAATTCTTCTCATCCCAGACAGTTCCAGTTCTCTCAAATATGTCAACTTGTAGCTGCTCCCATAAATGTATATGCTCCTCCTTCTGCAGACACAAACCAATCAATTATATTGCTCAAGATCGTGTCCTGGTGAGCATACAAGGCTTTAATGTGTAATCCAAGCACTCTCTCTGCATTTTGTGGAATGCGAGCTACTCTGAATCTTTTGAATTTTCAAACTTTTCTGTCAATTAAAAGCAGTCACCAACTGAGAATTATGATACCCCCACACTAAAAATATAGTTTGGGGTGACGAGTGTATGTCTTTAAATTAACAAAAATTTCTTAAAGGGGAGGGAACCCGCTCCCCAACCCTCCCCTTAGCTAATATTCACTAAAAGTTGCCGTCCCCTGGACGGTACCTTTTTGTAGTGACAAAGGAGGGACCCTATAAACAATCGCAGGGATGTTTAAAAAAGTACATTTTACATAGATTTGGGGACTGAGGTGGGATTGCCGACTTCATCTGTGGTGTCCCCAATAACCAGACCTGGCGGCGCCATCCTGAAAAACAATATTTTAAACGTAGAGAGGGACACTCCTTCCCCATAGACCTTTCCCCTTGGACGACCAACACTAATCGCCCAAGCATTAAAATTCTTGCAAATGTTACCATTCCATTCAAAGGAGCATGGCATGAATGATAAAAGGTTGAAATAGGCCTATGTATTTGCTGTAGTCTTCTTCACAAAAAATGTCATTTCTAGTGCATGAACACGCCGGAGAAATGGAGAATGATAGTACCATTTTACATATAGACCCCATCTTGAGACTAAAATTCTCCCCTCCCCTAGGACGGATATCACTCATCCACAAACCATTGTCAACCCCCCCCCCCCATTGAGTAAAACCTGGATCCGACCCTGGGTAGTCTCCTGAGCTACAACATGAAATTTCAAAAATTTGAAATGATTAAAATTCTTTTGCGCTTTTAATATGGAATATTGCTAGAGCTCCAGAGGACTCTCATACATTTACCTGATAATATCATGGGATTATAAAAAAATTCAAGTGTTTATTAAGATAAAAAGATGAAAGAAAGGAAAACAGTGTTGATTAATGAAAAGCTTGATGAAAGTTCGCTTTTCGTCGAAAATGCGTTACAATATTTCATCATCCGCTAATATCTCGAGAACCCCACATAGAAACTGAATGCAAATTTCACCAGAATTCTTAGAATAATTATCCCTACAATCAATTTAATCTTTACTCAGAGATACCACAATCCTCTGAAAAAGCATATGTTCAACGGGTGTTTCACCTCTGAAGTATACTATCCGCACAAATTGATTCGCAGCCCTCAAATGGCATACAGTATTATAGTGGAACTCTTTCCATTGTAAAAAGTTAACTTCCTCCTTCAAGAACCACTGCAATTTATTATTTATTGATCATGAGGAATTTTGACCATACCCGTGGTTCTAGGAGTCACTCGTTGGGACCCGTGTTGAATTTGCCGGGCTTGATAGTGGTTTTGACATAAACACGATTTTGGCTTGTCCTGTGCATGAATGGTGCCGTGAGAACAAGGTCTATGTAGCTAGTGATAATTAGCTAAGTGGATTGGCAGTTATTCCCACACGATATTTGAAATTAATTCATCAGACCTGACAGTCAATGAGTCACTACAATAAACTATTCACTAACACTCTTTCAGATAAGTATGGGACGGAAGCGAATCTACATTTTACAAAACCATCAAAGCACTAGCAAAAAAGAAAGTTTAAGTTGATAAAAGCAACCAATGATAACACAAAAAATTACAGTTGCACACAGTCTACAGTAAACTCCAAAACAATCCAAAGTGTGATATCTTGCAATGGAGTTTCAAGGCTCAAGTGTTTATGTCAACTCTGACATGTAAATAAATGCCAAATTCTTGCCCTAGAATGCTCAATTACACACTTCATGGTCAATGTGAAGGGAGGGTAAAAAAAAAACACTCAGTAAAGGGTTTCTAAAGTCTGAAACTTGGTGCGAAAGGTAACAAATGCCACAGCTTTTATTTGGAACGTTGTTACGTACCGAAGAATTGCTGGACAGAACCCTGTCACATTGTGTTTGTTTTTTTTTTCAAGCAAATAAGTGTTCTATTTCTGATAAAGTCTAGCTGCTGCACTTCCCACACATCTTTGCAGCTAGTGATAAGGTTATTCTCATACGAGATTTGAAATTCATTCATCGGACATGACAGTCAATGAGTCACAACAATAAAATATTCATGAACACTCTGTCAGATAAGTTTGGGACGGAAACGAATCTACATGTTTCAAAAGCAAAAAGCACTAACAAAAAAGTGTTTACATGTCTAGAGTTTATGGCAACTGGTGACATGGAACAATAGACAACAACGTTACACGTTCTCGGTTGTTCAACAATATGCCATCGGTTGACAACAATCATAAGGTTAAACAGGGTCAGGACAAAGGAAAATGTCATCGATTGTGCACTGAACAAAGACTGACAAGATTTTGTGTTCAAGTTGATAAAAGCAACCAAGAATAACACACTCGTGCAAATAAATGCCAAATTCTTACCCCAGACTGTTCAATACTTCAATTACACATTTCACAGTCAATGTGAAGGAAAGGTTACAAACACTTATTGATATGAGGGATAGGCGATAAAAACACAGATGTAAATTTTAATTTAGCTGAATTGCATTTGGATTCCATGCATAGTTACTGCCAAATGACATTTGTCACTGCAAAGTCCAATATTTGCCTCCAGAAATACTGAAAATATACTGAATGTTAAATTCCTTAATAGTGTAATCATGTTGTACACTGTGAGCTGCTTTTAAGTTGTACTTAATTCTGCAAATATAATTAAAGAGAAATCTCCATTACTAGATACACCACTCAGAATCAAAAATGACTGCACTTAATATCAAAATTAACAAAACCTAAAACTGTTTCTTCTTTAATTGTATGTGCCGGATTAAGTGCAATTTAAAAGCAGCTCACAGTGTACAACATGACTATAATGTTAAGGAATTTAACATCTTTCGCAAGTCATGTACGAGCAAGCATTAAACTTCATATGAAAATAAAGTCATATGTGTATTGTGGTTTAAAATACCGGATAATACCAGAGACGGTCTTTTAGGCCCTTACAACAGGTTTACCTGAGAAATTAATTTGATGTAGGTCTAGGTCCTATACATTCTGTTATTCAGGCAATGTGACCTGAAAGCAGGCCCCACAGAGGGTAGCCAAATTGCATTTTCACTGCCAATTTTCAGTATATTTGGCGGAAAATATTGGACTTGGCAGTGAAAAATGTAAGACAGTTATCATGTTTTGTCACAAGGTGGAGTGGCTTTCGAGAAAACAAGGAGAAACAAAGATGGTAATTGGAGTACTACACGAATGACATCACAAATTATTGTGCAATCTACCATTTTAAATTGAGTAAACTAAGCTTCAAGATTTTATTTCTCAGGTCAGGAAAGTCCCTTCAAGCTGGGAGTTAGAACCATTTGGATCCACTTTTCAAGCTTTGTAACACATAGTTTTTAAAATTTCAGACTTTAGGTACACTTCATTATTGCAATTTTACAAAGAAAAGGATTATAGAAATTCTGTTTATGTCAAAATCAATGATATCTCAATTTGTTATTCCAACAACCCCGTAAAGTGCTGCCACGTCGCAAAAGCTTTTAGAATTTGTTTTCTTTTCCATACCTGCTTTGGCATACTCTCTCCTAGCTTCATTCAACCACCCATAGATGAACCAGCATAAATACAAAAGCATTAGCGTTGTATGAGCACAACCAGAGATGCAGACGTAGGAACACAAACTTGTTTCATGCCATCTAAAAGGGCATATGAAATCTGTCACACTGACGTAAAGAAAACAGTCTCAAAAAAGACGAACAGTATTTGAAAATTTCACTTTACAATTGCAAATCACTCCCTTTTTGTTTCAGTTTCAACTGAAACAGGAATAATCATAAAAGTTATACAATATCGTTGCTACAAAAAGGTGGAGGAGGACTGAAAAAGCAGAAGCTTGTACAAACAGTCCCCATGATAGACTAATTAACATAAATACAGTTAATTAGATGAGGTTTTACGGCCCAGTTTCTAACCAAATGGTTTAAGTTGAGCCGGCCAAGGCCTCTTTTCCAGTTGTGGCTCACTGGCTTGTTTTCCCTACTCCATTGCTTATGCTGAGCACCAAGCACAATGCCAGTAGGTTCCATTTTTAAAGTCTTTGGTATCACCCGGCCAGGACTCGAACCCTAGACCTTCCGGCTGCAAGTTGAATGCTCTAACAAAAATACAGGCAACACAATTACAGAACATATAACAAGAAAACAAGCATAAAAAACATAAGCAGCAAACAACTCACAATCAATTATAGAGATGTAGCAGCTTATCTTTAAACCTTCTTTTAAAAGAGACAGTATTCTTTGCTGACTTAATGTCATTATCTAGACTATTCCAAAGTTTTATACCACTATTAAGAAAAAAATCTGTAGGAAATATCATTGCATGAGAGATTTAAACGAAAATTGAGACAAATAACCCAGTATATTAGGAGTGGAATTCCTTTTGTAATTAAGATGGTTAACAATAGTTATCGGTAAGAGACCCTTTACACACTTGTTCATAAAGACTGCAACATGAATTTTGTATTCATCGAAAATATTAAGAATTCTATGAATGAAAAAGAGTGGTTTGGATGGAGCAAGATAATATGAGTGTGATAAAATACGGATGTGCCCTTTTGCAAAATATATAAACAATTTAAGTAGGATGAATGTTTCCCCAAATAATGTAACAGTAGGATAGTTGGAAATGAATTAATGAATCGTATAAAGATTTAATAATGTAAGGAGGGACAAAGCAGCTAATTTTGTACAGAACTCCTATTATGTTTGAGATCTTGGAACATAGCATGTCAATCTGATGTTTCCAGGTGAGATTAGGGTCTATATAAATACCAAGAAATTTTGCTTCACAGACTGTAGAAATTTTTGTACCATCAATAAATAACTCGACTGTGTCAATTTTACGCTATGATGGGTGAAAAATCATGCAATTAGTTTTAGTAATATTCAAAGATAATTTGTTACTTTTAAACCACAATGAAACCGTTTCTAACTCAGTATTCATAACACGTGCTCCAGTAATGAGATATTTATGTTTAAAGAGAATGTTCGTGTCATCAGCAAATAGGGTAAAGGAAAGTATAGAAGAACAGTTGCATAAATCACTTACATCAATGAGAAATAACAAAGGCCCAAGAATAGAACCTTGGGGCACTCCACAGCTAATATCACACATGCTTGACGACTTATTCTTAATACACACGAGTTGTTTTCTGTCTGACAAATAACTATGAAACCAATTTAATGTGTGTCCCCGAATGCCATGGTGGTATAATATCCTTAGTAAAATACTGTAGTATACGGTATCAAATGCTTTTGACAGATCTAAAAATACCTATGCTAGTTTCCTTAATATTTAACCAACCCATCAGTAATATACTTTACAATATTAGCAGCAGCCATATAAGTGGACAGGTTTTTTCGAAAACAATATTGATTAGACGAGAGAATATCATTCTTATTTAAAAAAAATAGCAATGTGTCATACATGATTCGTTCTAGGACCTTAGAAATACTATTTAGGTAAGATAGATATTGGACGGAAGTTGGAGAGAACAGACGGGTCTTCAGCTTTAGAAACAGGAGTAACTCCAGCTGCTTTCATACGAAAGGGGACTATCCCGGTCGATAAGGAGAGATTGCAGATATAGGTGAGTGGGGTTACTAGGTTAGACGAAGCAGCCTGGAGTGTCTTACCAGAAATACCATCTATACCTGGGAGGAGGATCCCTTTCTTAATTGCTTCATAAACATTGGTTTGGGAAACATACATTGAATCGGACACTGGGGTACTAAGAAAATTGTTGAAGAAAGTGTCTACGTGCGGAATAAGTTTTGCTAAGTTATTACCAATACTGGCGAAATGATTATTGAAACTTTCGGCAACATCCAAATCATTAGTAACCTCATCTCCACCATTAATAATTTTGAAATGCTCGACTCTAGAGTCTTTCCTTTTACCCATAATCTCATTTAATACTTTCCAAGTTTCTTTAATGTTGTGCCGATTTTCGTCAAATAGCTTTGTATAAAACGATTTTTTGGAGTAACGGATCACATTCGTGAGCTTGTTTTATAGCTTGTAAATTTCAACTTATTAAGAAGAGTACGATCATGGAAAAATCGCTTGTAGAGCCTTTTCTTAGAGGTAATAGACTTAAGAGTCCCATAAGTGATCCAAGGATTATGAGTTTTACACTTCTTGATTTTGACTTTCTTAAGTGGACACAACTCATCATACAACTTATTAAATACATCAATAAAGGTGTCACAAGCTTCGTTAACATCATATATAGAGTGTAATTGATCCCAATTGTAATTGTAAAAATAAAATTATTTCCTGAAATATCTCTTTTAAAAATGTAATCTTCATCATTATTCTGCCAGAACTCTCAGGAGTGACGCTACATAGCTACATATAGGAAAGTGATCACTAACATCAGATACAAGAATCCCAAACATAGTAAATAAAAAAATATCATTACAAAATATGTTATCAATAACTGTAAAAGTAGAATCCGTTATCCTAGTTAGCTTAGTGATAAGAGGAATGAAAGAGTTGGAAAACATAACATCCATGAAAGCAGAGACATTATTGTTTCAATGATATCTTACAAGGCCAATATTAAAGTCACCTAAAAGGACAGTTGGCTTATTACTACAATTCAGTATATCCAATGAGGTTTAAATGCCATCAGTAAATATTCCTAAAGGACTATCTGGTGGTCTATAAATGACACCAATGACAATTTCAACTAGAACTGCATTTGCTTGCAAATACGGAGAATTGCAGTGGGTGTTAGTCAAGTCCTTGCAGTTTGAAGTCGAGCTAGTTTTGACGTGGATTTGGTACGGTGTTATGATATGATATTTAGTCCCTAAGTTCACTGACATCAAATATATTTCACTACCTTTGGAATGGTTTGCAAAAAACTTTGATATTTGAAGGGCTTATAAAGGTCATACATTCAACAAAAGCATTGACCTGCATAGTCACATCGGAATTTTGTAGGCAATTGTGTTGCGATCAACTCTGTTTAACTGCATACGTACACGTCGTAGCACACTATATACTCAGCATGCTATACGGCCCCGCATCCAGCTCGCATCACATTAAACTTTACGATAAATTCATCCCCTGATTACTTCGTTTGCGAATTTCAAGTTTTGTATTCTTATTGCATTAATGAGAAAGCAAGCGCACATCCAACTAAAATTTCTTTCTGAAATAAAGACTCTCGGCATTTCATCAATCAGTGATATTTCACTTTACATTACAAGCTGTTTCTATTTATGAACGAGGTCCTTCGTCGGGACTTATTTAGAACGCGTGTAAGAAAGCGGTAAAAAAATCGTGGACAGGCTTAACATTAGCTGCCTGCACAGTTATAGTACCGATAGTAAAACGGACCGAAACAGTGTGGAACGTTCAGTCATGTAGGTAAGCCTGCCTGTCGTGTAACGCCAAGATTGTAGCGAGCACGCGCACTCAGAACCTCTCATTCCGGGTCACTTCCGGGTCTAGAAAACATTGCCTACTCGAGCACCGTCTGACTCGGGAGTGAGAACTTCTTTAATAAAACGAAGTGTGAATTTTGGGACAGTGGAGCCTATAGGAGATAAATTCTACTATGTTTTTTAGTGTCATTAGTTTTTAAAAGACTACCCTCTACTGTTCACATGGAAGAGCTCTTTCAAACCAAAAATAAAAAAGCTTTTAAGTTCGATTAAGTTTGGTAAGATACATTTCCAAGTTGTTGTTATTATGGTCGTTAATTCAAATTGTGTCAGCATTAGTGACTGTTGTTCGTTTTGTGACAGGTACTGTTAGTCTGTGTTGCAAAGAGTCAGGTGTAATTGCTTCTTCTGCTTTCCACTGTTAACATATAAATATATTGTCAGTTTCTTGTATCTCTTTGGGGGGAAATAAGACTACACTAAATTTGAAGCCAAATCTCGAAAACAGAAGGAGATACGAAGCTTTTAGTTGTATCATGATATACCGTACTTCTCAATACCCTTTTGCTCAAAATTGGCGTAAAGAACCTATTGTAATGCACCACTCATGTTGGGGTGGGGAAAAAGGAGGGGTGTGACAAATATTAGGGAGAGCGCCTACAAACACTTGAAGTAGTTGGTCCAGTTTTTATAGATTGCGTTGTTACTCATCATGTTTCTGTGCAAGGCAATGCGGATTGCGTTCTCAATTATTTTTCACAGAGAGAAAGGTCATAACTTTGACATTTAACTACGGTGTAACACTTAGGTCCTGAAGAGGGGCATATTACCCACATCCTCTTCTCCCTCATGGTCTCACCCCTTACCCCCTAAGGGCACTTTCACACCTGAGAATATAGATCGTGCATTCCATGTTTACATCAGTGCATGCTTGCATGCTTCTCTTATTTCCATCTTAAAAATGTAAAATCCATATATTAAGTTATTATTTGTTGAATCTAAATTTTAGTAAACGGATTCTTTATGACCAGATTTGTTTTGCAGACTGACTTGAATCTTCAAACAGGCAAGAATTGGCCCTCTAGACACTATCTGAGAACTGGCAGCCGTTGTTTTAGAAGATGACATGGGCATTAATAATCATCTTTGCATAGTGTACGTTTTGCATTCAGGTGGGATTGGGGAAGTTTGACTTGTATTTCTATTTCATAAGCAATCAAGTAGTAAATTTCACACTTCGCCGAAGATTTATTAAATTCACTTAGCGTGTCTTAGTGGACATGTTTTGTGACAAGGTGAAAACTAATGAATTTTGCAAAGAATTGAAGGAAAGCAATTGCAAATGATGAGAGATTTAAATGGATGGCTGTGGCAAAACTATGAGGCTGCTTTGTGTTCAGATGAAGAACTGTTTGTGGTAAAAAAGGGGGGCAACTTGGTTGTCTGTGGCATATCCATTGGAGTAGGGACAGCAGAAGTATCGCTATATTTCCCTAGTCTTAATCATTGTCCCACTAACTTCATCAGCCCCCTCCCTCCCCTGCTATCCTTAAAAATGCTGTAAAGCATTGTTGTAGTTTTGGTCAACCAAGTGGGTGTATAAAGGTTACCATGGTAACATCAGTAGTGAATTTAGTAAGGAATGAAAACAGCATGGTATGTTCCTTTTATAAAACAGATAGACAGAATATGTCAACCACAATAAGGGCTATATGATCCGGACTAGTAGGGAGAGAATGCATTTTATTGGAAACTCTTATTTAAAAATGTCAATTTTTGAGATTTTTTACCTTAGGAAAAAGTAAAACATGACTGAATGTTTTTTTTTGAAGGCAATACAGGTGTGAATTGCATGAAGCATGTACAACACACCTTGACGTGCAGTCATTGATATAGGATGACCAGGTGTTAGCTCCTTTCTGGAAAATCCGGCCAACTCTATCTGTAGCCTGACATTGGTTTGTCCTACTTGCAGTTCCAATAACAATCATGTACAAATTAACGACCTATAAACTCAAAAAGCATGGTTACTAAAGTCTATACTTACAATGAATGACACTCTTAGTTATATACCAAGTAATAAAGCTAGTATTTTGCATCTCAAAATGAAACGTGACTGTGAAATCTGAGACTTGTACATAGAACCACAAGAGTAAAGGCCTGACTTACTGCAAGGGAGGGTAACCCGCAGTCATGTTGCTGAGCTGTGTTTGTAAGTAGAGTTTTCAACGCCCTTATATGTGTACGGTGCTATTTGCGATGCACTGTATTTCATATGGTATTTGCGATGTACTTTATTTCATTAGATAACCTGTGACCATTCCCTTATTTTCCTCCCCCAAGAAAATTTGATTTCTAAATGCGCTTAGATGCGATTTCCCAGCATCTGGGAAGCATTTTTTCCATATCTACTTGCTCATTTGCTCAGGCAAAAAAATCGTTGGTCAAAAATCGTTGGTCATCGAAAACGGGGGGCGTGGGCGCACCGCGCCCCACCTGGATCCGCACCTGCTTTTTATCTCAGCTGTCACATCTGCTTAGTTAAAACAGAAATCCCTACCTTTCTTACTACCAAAATAAAGACTAATATACTATTTTCTCACCTACGACGTTAAGTGGTGGGAAAGTTCGTGAATTTTAAATTACTGATAGTATGTACCATGGAACATTTCTTTCTACCAAAATAAAGACTAATACTATTTTCTCCCCTGCAACGTTAAGTGTGGGAAAGTCCGTGAATTTTAAATTACTGATAGTATATACCATGGACGCTGCTATGAGGCACGCCACATGTGTGTTATGATGCATGGAAAACCCCGTCGAAGGGTACATTGTATTAACAGTAGCACGTGGTTATACATACAAGGTGTGTTGGTACGTTTTCACATTCGCTCTATTATTGACATTATTTTCAGTTGAAAGGATGTAATCGGCTTTATTTAAGGCCTTAACAATAATCGCGTTATTTGTGAGGCCTTATTAAAAAGAAACTGGTCATTCGATTAGATCAGTTCTTCTCAGTCAATTTCCTGAAACCTTGGGGTCAACTGAGAAGGAAGAATGAGGATGGGTGTGATTGTGTAAGGAGTTCTGGATTCCGATCCATGATGAATTGTCTAGTCTTCTTCGTTTTGTTCATATTGATACCCAAATGATCTTTGGGTCAATGGCTAGTCACTTGACGCTTTAAAATAAACAACATTGCCATGAACATTTGAAATGCATTTTGAGTACCGGGTATCTCAATATTCATCACCAAGAAAATCACATCTGACAGCCTTTAATTTCAAAAATTCTTAGGGAATGATCTACACTTTTCGTCTTTACCATATTAAATGGTAGGTCATAGTCATAGTTCTACTCATGAAACTACTCAGCGGGACAGAGCCAGTGCCCCCCCCCCCTTCCACCAAAATATTCACAACAAATTTTTATCACATCGATCTGTGTAAATTTCCAAGATTATAAAATACAGAATTTTATATCAGTGTAATTTGTAACGCACTGGAAGTAGATAGACACGTGGCGTAGGGAGGGTTGGGCAACCCTCCCCTCCTTGGAGATATTTTTTTTCTATTACCTATTTCGCTATAAACGTTTTTATTTGGGGCGCGTTTTATTTTATTTCTCCTCTATACAATAATTTAACGGAAAAATGTCTGATTTGACCCTCGGGGTGGGGGGGGGGAGTTAAAATTACTAAATCATGAGAGGTAGTAAAGTTTTAAAGAAATCGAAGAGCATGAAGTGACATTTCCGGCAATCTGCCAGCATTGGCACTTTTGCCAAAAATTTGGCTACCCGCGAAGGTGGGGTGATCTACTTAGAGTGTCACATATTGGTACCATCCCACGCAAATGATACTGATAGGGCCCCCTCGTACGGTAGGTAACTGGCCCCTTGAAGGTAAATCCGGCTATGAATTGATAACTGCCCAGATGTTGGTCCTCGTAGCTGGAAAGGAGCAAATAATTGTATATAATACCCCGAAAGAAAGACGCACCCGTATCCTAATCCTGAAGTTGTTATCATGCAATTACGATACCAGTCCGTTCCATTGACAGCAACTCTTCACAATGCAAGTCACTCCAACCACCCCTTCGGAAAACATTTCACAGGTTTTACAATCTTTGCTAGCATTTATAAAGAGCGCCGTTATTTTAAAATTTGTAATTTTAGGCGATTGCCCTTTTTTACGAGCGAATGTTTAGTATAGCAGTCGTTTTATGGACTTGTCACAGTGTTTTCATTCAGTGTCTTGTTGTTTTTGTTAATCTATTGTGTATGAAAGTAAGTTGTAGATTAATAGATGTTAGCTATTGTCACGGGTATGTCCCGAGTTCCCTTCAAAATTTTAGTACGACGAGTTTGCGTGAAGTTACAAACAAAAAAATGACTAATACACAAAATTATGCGAATGTTTCTTAATTATATTTACAAGGGGTTTTCTGTGTCCTCTGTCGTTCTTTCCTCCATTATATTTTTTTCTCTCTCTCTCTCCTTTTATCCTTGATTTATTTTCCTTCTTCTTTGTTCAATCGTAATACATACAATATGATCTTCCATCAAATAAGCTGTCGGCAATACAGTCAATTCTTGTTTTAACTTCAAATGAGTTCTATGCACCTCTTAAACCGTTCATTTTCCGTTTCGGTGCCAAATTAACGTTCACCTTTTCTTCTACTGCGCTTCTAAACTAAATTATTTTCTCTTTCTCCGTTGTAGTTTCAAATAAAAGTTCAATTTTCTTTGGAAATTTGATCGTTCGTTTTTTTTTTTGTAAACTGGACTCCGTGGTCTACGTCTCCCTTTTTTACCGTTCTACACGGTGGATTGTAGGGTTACGGCCCTTCAATACGTAGCCATCTATAATTTAAGAGAAAAACCCGAAAATTTGTCAATGTCAATTTTTCTCAATGACACCCCTATTTTGGTTGGTTTTTTTTTTTTACACCCCTTCTTAGATAAGAATCTTACTCACGGTTTAATGATGTTGATTTTGCCTTAGAGGCCGGACTGTCTCCGTCGTGTTGGCTTGACGGGAATCAAAAGCACA
>WURT03675229.1:0-17115 GCA_009936505.3 Holothuria glaberrima | reverse complement strand
CGAGGTCACCAGAGGTCAAAGTCCGAAAACCTTGTAATCGCAATATCTTGAGATAGGAATGACCGACACTTTTCATAGTTGGTGTGTAGATTTGTCATGTTGAGAGGAAGAACCCTATCGTTTTTGGCAGAGGTCAAAGGTCTTTCGAGGTCACCAGAGGTAAAAGTCCAAAAACCTTGTAATCGTGATATCTCAAGGTAGGAATGATCGACACTTTTCATATTTGGTATGTAGATTTGACATGTTGACAGAAAAAACCATATCGTTTTTGGCAGAGGTCAAAGGTCATTTGAGGTCACCAGAGGTCAAAGTCCGAAAACCATGTACGCACGATATCTAGAGGTAGCAATGACCAAACTTTTCATATTTGGTATATAGATTTGTCATGTTGAGAGGAAGAACCCTATTGTTTTGGCAAAGGTCAAAGGTCCTTCGAGGTCACCAGAGGTCAAAGTCCAAAAACCTTGTAATCGTGATATCTCAAGTTAGGAATGATCGACACTTTTCATATTTGGTATGTAGATTTGACATGTTGAGAGAAAAAACCCTATCGTTTTTGGCAGAGGTCAAAGGACATTTGAGGTCACCAGAGGTCAAAAGCCGAAAACCTTGTAAACACGATATCTAGAGGTAGCAATGACCAAACTTTTCATGTTTGGTATATAGATTTGTCATGTTGAGAGGAAGAACTTTATTGTTTTTGGTGGAGGTCAAAGGTCATTTGAGGTCACCGAAGGTCAAAAGCCGAAAAAACCTTGTAAAATGTAAACAGTATATCTTGGCATGGGGCCGAGTTGGGCATGGGGGCGAGTTGGTATATGGCGAGTTAGCATAGGGGCAAGTTGGCATGGTGCTGAGTTGTCACAGGGGTGACTTGGTATAGGGCGAGTTGGCATAGGGGCGAGTTGGCATGGTGCTGAGTTGGCATGGGGGCTGAGTTGGCATGGTGCTGAGTTGTCATAGGGGCGAAATGGCATGGGACGAGTTGGCAAATGGGGGCGAGTTGGCATAGTGCTGAATTGGCATGGGGTGAGTTGGCATGGGGTGAGTTGGCATGGGGCGAGTTGGCATGGGGCGAGTTGGCCTGGGGCGAGTTGGCATGGGGGCGAGTTGGCCTGGGGCGAGTTGGCATGGGGGCGAGTTGGTATATGGCGAGTTAGCATAGGGGCAAGTTGGCATGGTGCTGAGTTGTCACAGGGGTGAGTTGGTATAGGGCGAATTGGCATAGGGGCGAGTTGGCATGGTGCTGAGTTGACATGGGGGCTGAGTTGGCATGGTGCTGAGTTGTCATAGGGGCGAAATAGCATGGAACGAGTTGGCAAATGGGGGCGAGTTGTCATAGTACTGAGTTGGCATGGGGCGAGTTGGCCTGGGGCGAGTTGGCCTGGGGCGAGTTGGCATGGGGGCGAGTTGGCATGGAAGCAAGTTTGCACAGGACTGAGTTGGCATGGGGGCGAGTTGGTACAGGGCAAGTTGGCATGGGAGCAAGTTGGCATAGGACTGAGTAGGCATGTAGGCTTACTTGTTCCAGGGATCTCACAGTATCAAGAAAAATTCTAAAGAAGATTTCAGTACAAAGGAATAAAAGAATTTCTCAGAACAAAAAGTAGTTCACGTTTTGAGTGAATGTAATGTGTCTGTTTGGCTCTTGTCAATTTCCAACCCACAGTTCACAATACATATTTTACAAAGGCAAGGAATCACTAAGCCTTTTGGCTTTCTGGTGTTGCTTTTCATTTTATGAAGCCGCTGAAATCAGGCCGTCGCAGAACTGCCTGAAGGTTTCTTGTCCCTTCGGAGTTGCTTCTCACATCGGGTTAGTTTTGGGGATTCACCTGCAGCGGGAGAAATTCCTCCCCTTAAAAAATACATCATACATAAAAGTTATTGTTGTAGGTGGTAACATCGATTTGTGGAATTTTTAATCATCTTCTTTCCGTCCTTTTGTTATGCCGTTTTGTGCAAGCTATTGATGACGCTTATTAGTACATCGGGTGTTATAGGCCATATCGAGTTTTCACATGGAGCTGTATGTAACAGGTACACTATTTATTTTTTATTTTATTTTATTGTTTATTTGTAGCAACTTACGTACAATATTTACAATTTATGCAATGTATATACAACATTTAGCAAGAGTGACTAAATTACTAAAAAGGGAGGAAAGATAAGTCAAGACTTATGAACATCCCCCCCCCCTTACGAAAACAGATTCAAGCTTTGATTTTATACCCAAATCATGGGTGTTTGTTTATTCCACAAGCTGGGTTAATCAGACCTAACTGCGATGGTCCTTTTCCCCCTCCGTTGTCTCCATGACAACTAGACATGTCAGTACACTTCCACAATTTTACTAGAATCTTTTTTGCAGACTTTTTAACTAATATAACCAGCTAAAATAGTTTCACAGGAACGCCTTTTGATCTCCATGTGACAGCTCTACCGTTTGGCATGAAGACTCCCTATATGCAAATAATAGCCGGTTACTTCATGAACACATATACTTCAAAGCAATGATTTATGGGTAGAAATATCACCACGCGTAAATTACTTGGGGACTGCTGCAAATGCACCCTTAATATATTCTCTAGTTTCGTCTTTCGGGAGAGGGGGAGGCTAATCGATTTTTTACACTTCTTCAGATGAGTGATGGCATTACATCAGTACATCGGAGAGTACAGAAGTACAGAATCTCTAACATTATGACGAAGGCTACACTGTTAAAATGTCTGTAAAATGTGCAATTTTTTATATTAGGCCTATTGACAGAATTGTTTGTATTTTATTGGGTTTTTTTTTTACTCATGCTTTGATAATTATACAGAATTTTGTCTCGTGATCTTCATATGACAGCTCGACTGTTTTACTGTTTGGTGGGTATACGAAGACCCCATATCATGTAAATGATTTTAGGTAAGTTCATGAACACTTTTACTTGAAAACAACGATTTGGGCAGAAGTACTACCGCGCATAAACTCTGTAGCCCGCAACA
The DNA here is from genome assembly GCA_009936505.3 of Holothuria glaberrima. Taxonomy (NCBI): domain Eukaryota; kingdom Metazoa; phylum Echinodermata; class Holothuroidea; order Aspidochirotida; family Holothuriidae; genus Holothuria; species Holothuria glaberrima. The sequence goes on along the minus strand of WURT03675229.1, from coordinate 14,122 downwards.
ACTTTTGTTTTTCATAAAGAGTAGTTGATGAGGGCCTTGGCTTGAGAGATCTGATCAAGAAATGCAATAACTTTTAGATTAGACGTGAGGGTAATAGCAAATGAAACATGTTTTTACGGTTTCCACGTTGTCAAGCTTGATGTGTTTCCCTGGTATCCAGTTGAGTCCAAGTTTTTCTCACTTTACCCGGAGTCAAGAAGTATTTGCAACAATATTACGACGTTTACGGGAGACTGCTGCCAATCCCCCCCCCCCCCGGCCCGTAGCCAGCTTCACATTTTTAGGGGGCAGTGCTGTGATTGGGGGCATAAAACATTCCACCACATTAATTATTATGCAGTTTCAATTTTCATCTGGGGCAGAAATATATTTTGGGGGCATTGCCCCGAAATGCCCCTGTGGCTACGGGGCCCGCCCCCAATATATTTTCTCGAATTTTGTTTTTCGGGAGACGGGGTTACTCGAATTTTACACTTCTTAAGATGAGAGCTAGCATTAAATTCATTACATCGGAAAGTGTGTGAAGTACAAAATCTCTAATATTGTGAAGAAGGCCACACTGTAACAATTTTTGTAAAATGTGCAAGTTTTAAAACTCAATTGGCAATTTTTTCTTTGTATTTTCATGTATTCGTTTTCTCAGGTTTTGATAATTGCCCATAATTTTGTATTTTTTTTATGTATTTCTTTACTCATGCCTTGACTGAAGTACTGAATTTTGTAACATCATTTGTAACAGATTATTCGGTCTTATTGGAAGAGAACCATGAATGGCCGAGGCAGACATGTATCCCCAAATCATCATACTTCTAGTCTGCAGGTGGTAGCCAGGTTCTGAATGAAAAGGGGGAGAGGAAGGGGGAGGCGAAAGGGGGATGACGTTCAGAGAAAATATTTTAGGAGGCGAGTTATTCTAAAATACAATAAAGGGATTTGCTAGGGACGAAATGCATTGACTTCAAAAAATGCAGAAAAATTTCTGTTGAGGTAAAAACAGCATCTCAGTAGCATGAATGGAAGATACGAATTTCAAAGAAATGCAAGGGTTTATAGAAACAGTGCATTGTGGGGAATATGTGATGTCATCGCGGCACATTGATTTGACATAGCATTGTATTTCTTTATGATACTGGTACCGTTGTTGGGAATGTTTTACAGCTTTGTTTAATAAACTCTTCATATAGTGTACCTTTATGATAGATGTACATGGGAAGATATTCAAACATTCCAACATTATCAAATCGCAAGGGCAAACAGAACATTCCATAATAAAGAAAACAAAAGGAATATGAGGCAATGTGCCCACCTTACACGGTCCTACTAATGAATGCCCGGGAATGCCCGGGGTACAATGATTGCCCGGAGTGTGTGAATGAATGCCCGTAGTGTGAATGATTGCCCGACATGTGAATGAATGCCTAACCAGTGAATAATTGCTCGATAAGGAAAGGTTTTACTTCATGGCGGGTGAGAAGGCCTAATGTTATATATGATAACTTAATTCGGAGGTCACGGTGGAGAGGCTGCATAGACATGTAACTTGGCACTTTGTGGGGTAAAGCTGGCGAGGTGGTAGAAAAAGTTTTCACCTAAACCTAAAACCCTATTTTATTTATAACTTATGTCGGGTGATAAAAATTCAGCTACAGGGGAAAACTTCCCGGAACCCCCAAAATGTTTTTCTAAGCTAGTGTACTCCACCAGTTAGTGAGTTGGTACATTGGGGCACAATGAGAGGGTGAATTTTACATGTACAGGTAACTAATGAATAACAGAACAGACAATTAAGTGATATGGCTATAATTTGGGAAATATTCATTGCTTTGACAAAATTAGAGTTGTTAATAATGTAATAATAAATAATAAAAATCATAAATTCATAACTAAAATGTATAGTTTTCCAGCCAAAAAATTTCATCGGCCTATTTATGTTTTTAGGTCGCTGACAACACAATAACCTTTCCATTTTTCTTCTAGGCCAAGCTAAACCCACACTACGAGCTTTTCATCCGTTGCATCCTTAGGTATTAGTGCTTCCATTCACACGAAGAGCGATCTAACACAACACAGGCAATCAATGCACATGTCGGGCATTCAATTCGCAGTTCGGGCAATCATTCACACCCAAGGGCATTCATTAACACTCACGGGCAATCATTCACACATAGGGCATTCATTCACACACTCCGGGCAATCATTGTACTCCGGGCATTCCCGGGCATTCATTAGAGGACCCCACTTTACAGATCATTCTGTGATTGTGATGAGGACTGAAGGTATTTTTGAAAAAAGTAACTAATCTGAGATACCTTCAGTTAGGAACAGAGTATTGCTACACTTGGAGGACATGAATTGGAATTGTTTCCTTTTGTATACGAGACCCTTGTAAAATGTAACTGAAATAAGTAGTCACTTTAATTTTCGAGGGGAGCGAAATTGTTTGGGGGAGCCCGCTTGACTACGGTCCCGATTGTTTGCATTTTTTCCATGCTATCATAGACCAATGTTGATACTTTGAAATGGATGGTACCAAGCTCGTGTTGTAAGATTTTAGTAGGTTCCATTCGCATGAGTTGGGACCAGTTTTACATATGGAAATCACAGTGAGTTGTGTATTTTGCGTTTGTTATTCGGAATGCTGATGTCCATCGGCTTCCAACATAATGGGATGGGGATTAAGGAAAGGTATGCGGGCGTTTTATCAGTATTATGGAATGTGTTGCAATATGGGATGAAGCTATGTATATAACGAAACGATATGTATTCATTCTTAATTTAAAGTTTTACATATATTGTAACCGACCTGGGTTACTTTAGAATAATGCCACTAGTAACAGATTTGGTCTTTTTATCTTTCAATGTCGTATCCTTAACTGCAGTTTCTGTATAAGCCTGAGATGTGTCCGTTATTCCCATGATTTCGTATTTTCATTGTGACAGAATTGTTAATGTATGGCCGGCTACGCATCACTTCCGCTCGATAGTGATTGCATTGTTCAAGAACTGGGGCACTCGTGTTTTCAAGTTTCCCAATAGTGACACCGTGTGTTTTCAATTCATCAATGATGTTGAAATATCCAATGTTCTTATTGTATACATCTTCACTGTTGAGACGGTACTTATGAAGGCGTGTCAGGCAGCAAGTCTAACCAATCACAGGTAATTTTATCTCATGTATGTGCAGACAATCACGTGTTTGTAAATACAAAAGAGCTGAGAGATTTAGAATCATTCGAGCGAGCAGTAAACTATGAAGCAATTAGCAGTGATTTACATAAAACAATTAGCAGATTTGATACGTTCCCCCACCTCTCATTCTACACAGTTAACTTAAGTTTGTGTATCGTTTCGGGGACATAGCTCCTTGTCGCACACAAGGGTAAATTAGCTCTGCAAAATGCCTCGCGTGTCACTTTGCTCAGCTAATTTCTCGCGTGTGCGCGCGAGTTTTGGTGAGATTTCCGCCTTCCGAGGCAGATGACTCAAATATCAAACGTGTTTGATTTTTTCTGACACGAGTACCACTTTTCTCGCCGTGTTCGCGTTATCTGAGCATTTGGCTCACGTCTTTTAACCACTGCGCAAGCGTATTCTGAATGAACAGACCTAAAGTTAGGCGTACTCGGAAGGCGGGAATCTCACCAAAACTCGCGCGCACACGTAAGAAACTAGCTGAGCAAAGTGACACGCGAGGCATTTTGCTGAGCTAATTTACCCTCGTGTGCGGCAGGCTAAGGGAACAGATTGAACTCCTTCAGGAGTAATCGTTTGGTTTCGACTCTTGGCTCTTTGCAAGAGAGTCGAGGGGACTTTTGAAAAAAAATTAGCAGATCTGATAACTTATTCTTCCAAAGAAAAACAGACAAATTTTGTAAATGTAAAATAATAATTCCTCGCATGGTGTGTTAATCTGCCGTTAGGTCTAGTGTATTTTGTCAGCAGCATGTGGCGCTGCGTCAATGGAGGTTCTTCACGTGACGTCATAATGGGCTCGATTTTACTTGTACCGCCATTTTGGACGTCAAACTTAGTGCACGCGCGGGACCTACACTGTGTAGACACAGTATCGGACAAAGCGTGAGGTGTTTTGTTTCTATTTTTCAAAGAATATTTTCTACTAACGATGGATTGCACTTCTGTGTACGTGTAGGCCTGTGGGTAGGCTTCATGTGTTTGGTTTAAATACTTCAAAACGGTTCACAATGAAAAACTCTATCTTAATATCTTTCGGCGATCATTGGATATGAAGTGAGCACTAGGCAATTTAGTATGTATACTCCCGTGTTGAATATTTCTGCTGAAGAATTTCAGAAACCCATCTAGCTCTACGCAGTACATTTGTTGAAAATCAATCATAAAACTGTTGGCCCTGTCATTTTCCTTGCCGATTGGGAAACTACGAAAGCCCATTAGTGCCCATTAGCCCATTAGTTTTACGAATTAATAATTCGTTTTTACGAATTAATAATTCGTTGCTACAAATTAATAATTCGTTCCTACGAATTAATAATTCGTTTTTACGAATTAACTTTTATAGGTAAAAAGAGTAATCCATCCACCAAATACTCTTAGCCTTCTTTCAGTTATACCTTCTCGTATTTCAGTCCTTCCCCGTCCCAATCGCTTTGTCTGAATTCTTGTTGAAAATTGCAAGTTTATGAAGTGCTTTGTATGCACACAGTGTGGGTTGGAGGTCAGCTAAGAGCTCCATAATAGTATCCCCATTTTACAACAACTTAGGACAAAGGGGCGGACCCCTCTGGTGCGAAGCATCTGGAACCCACAAAAACCTGCGTCATCCGGGGAGGGTTTCCCTCTCCAAAGATGCCCGCGACGCATAAGAGGCATAAATACCCGAGGGTTGAGAAAAACTCAGGAGGCAGAATTCCCTTTCCCGCTTCACAAGCATAATGTACATGTAACTTCGTTCAATGTAGTCAGGATTTGGGTTAAGTATCTATGAAAGGTGAAGGTAGCGTGCCCTCTCTATTTTTTTTTAAAAAACGTGTGTTGGGGAAATTACTAATTTCTACAAAAAAAAAAAAAAAAAGAAAAAGCTGGAAAACAATCATAAGGAAGAAGCAGGAAAATACTGCATCATCTAGACCCCTGCTTTTGATGATACCATGAACTCCTGTGTATGATTATCAAAGAAGAATTTATTGTATACATCATTTGAGTACATGGAACATTAATGTCTGGGGCATACTTCTAACTTTATTGCTCGCTCTCTAATAAATCTGTTTAGGAAAAGTTGCTGCTTTCATTTTTTACGAATTCTTTTTGTGCAGACCATACTAACATTTCATTGCCTGGAATGATGCCGAGAAATATCATCAAATTGCACGTTTCAAGCGAAATTTAAAAAATCCCATATCGGGAGGGGGAAATGGGAATCCCCTTCCGAACCCTCCCCAACTAGCGCTTCGCGCTTAACTCATGCCCCGGCACTCACTGGACCCCCCTTTCGAAACCCTGCATCCAGCTTCTGCGGTGTGCACATCAGGACCAGATATCTAGTTTTTAATAAAAGGAGTGCTTGACGGCCTTAATATCCAACAAACAGAGAGATGCTCAGTGTAGTGACGTCACTGAAGAACCTCTGTTGTCCCATGCTGTACTAGGTAAGTACGCAGACAAGTTCGATTTAGTAAACTCATGTACCACGTATCAAACATATAGAGTTGAGAATACTAAGTCTTTGTGAAAAATACAAACATAAACTCGTATGGAGAAATTTCCATTCGTATCAACGAATAATTAATTCGTAGCAACGAATTATCAATTCGTAAAAACGAATTATTAATTCGTAGCAACGAATTATTAATTCGTAAAACGAATTATTAATTCGTAAAAAGAATTATTAATTCGTAAAAACGAATTAATTGGTAAAAACGAATTATTAATTGGTAAAAACGAATTATTAATTGGTAAAACGAATTATTAATTGGTAAAAACGAATGGAAAATATTTTTTCGCATGACACTAATGGGCTTTCGTGCGAAACAAACTTTCGCTATCATCAAGACAACATTCTTTACAAAGAATGCACTAAACATTTTAACCTTTGACCAATACATTTGAACACAGCGTACACGTTGCGCGGGGTAAGTTTGACGTCCATTATGGCTGACGCTGTTGTTGTCACATGTATTTGTGACGTCAGTGAAAAACCTCTATACGTGTTTTGCTCTCAGTTAGAACAGGTTCTCTAGTGTATAGAAGGACCTGATTTCACCGACAACATGAACAGGTAAATCATTGCGGCGATCAATCCATGTAGGACCACACGTTACCGTGCAGCTCCCGAAGAATGAAAACCTCCCGCACGTGGAATGGGTACCCGTTCGAGACTATGCCCAGACGCCTAAGTAGGCTACCATCCAAACAATTGTAGCTTGCAGTAAATTTAATTCGAAAACACAAAACAATGTCGCCTCTTTTTGAGTGTTGTATGGGTGATCCCTCATACTGAGGCCAGACCCTAAGGGGAGGGCAGACCCTAAGGGGAGGGCAGACCCTAAGGGGAGGGGGTAGAGGCAGCTGATAAGGGCGTTTTCCAGACAACTTGGGTTACATTTTCGAAAAAATACCTGAACCAAGAACGGTTGAATCATAACCCTTTAAGGTGATATTTGCGAAATGTAAGGAATGAAAATTTTTATGTATAACGGCACCCGTTTTCATTTATCTACTACAGCAGCAGGGTCGATTTCGTCAAGGAAGTACCTGCTCCGAGTTGCTGAAGGAAAAAAGAATCTTTGCAATCAAGCGAGAAATTGCGTGTGTATGGGTGTGTGTGTGTGTTTGTGATGATTGGCTTGTAAGCTTATCCATTAAGCCATCAACAACACTCATTGCCTCTTATATTTACAATGGTATTACCGATTTTCCTTACTAGTTTAAAGCATACATGCAATAAGTAGTGACAGTAACCTTAACAAACTTCGATTAATACACGCAAACAGTTACACGAGAACGGTACCATTCTGCTTTACAGAAGGTTTTAGACCTACGATGATCTGCGTTTTGTGATTTCATCTAGAAAGAAGAAAAGGATTTAACATGCATGCCCCACATTGAATCATAGAGTTAATAAGAAGATGAAATCATTACCACTCTAAGATTATTCTTGAATGCACTATTGCCAGCAAGTGAGAAATGTTTTTTGGAGGTGGCTTTCTGCAATGAAAATCAAAACTTGGGAATGTTTCTCAGTGAGATTGTTGGATGGATGAGAATTGCCACCACATTTATCATCCACAAGCTGTCACGATGTGTGTTGTAACAAGGTACGGAAAAGCGATTTGTACCTGTTGCGTAACTATTGGATGAGCTTTCCAAAATGGACCAACCAAAAGCAAAACCACAGCTATAAAATAATAACAATAAACGTTGCGCCTTAACCTTTTCAGAGGTCTGTCCTTGTGCAAGCGGGGGGGGGGGGGGGTTAAGGATCTCCCCATGGTGGTACAAACTAGCTACGTATAGGACAGTGAAATGGATAAGTTATAATTACATCCACGTGGTTGTGATTTTCTATCTAACAGAAATCCCACTGTTTTTTTTATAGAAACATCTGATGATTTTGATAAAAAAAAGTTGTGAGGTGCAGAATGGGTATCGATCTGGATCGGTTTGTAGACAACGTGAAAGACGGCTTACTTTGTCCTATTTGCCGGGACGTTCTGGAGGATCCCCTGCAAGCACCGTGTGAGCATGTTTACTGTTCCACATGCATACTTGGATGGCTGGTACATGAAGGAGTTTGTCCCGAAGATAGACAGGTGTAGATTCATTTATTCATTGTATAACTACTAATATAACCTATACCGTTGTGAAAAGTAGCAAATTTATACTATTTACTAGTACAATAATATGTTCTAGTTTATACTTAACAATTTTCGAATCACACGATTTTTGTATGATTAACGTGTGTTAATAACATATATTAAGTGCACGGATAGGGAAGATGGAAGTAATATTCTGCAGGGGCAAAGATGTTGGTTGGCATTTACAAGGTCATGATTTCAACACGGTATCCTTAATTTCAAGAGAAATCTTGTTTATAACAAAACATTCCGTCACTGAAGGAATGAAGTTCGGCTATCTGTTTCTTTGTGTAAACCTTATGCAGTATGTCGTCACAGAACAGAGACTGCGCCCTCCGAAAGAGGCAATCGCGTACCATTACAATATAAACCAACACAAGTGCAGACAGCTGATTTGTGTTACGCGCCTATAGTCTGCCACAGTGAATAAGGTCTATAGGTGATCCATGCAAGGTTGCAAATTCAGTTTAATTCAATTCAATTTGTTTTTTTTTTTTATGTACATGACCCATTAACAAAATTAAATATTAAATGACTAAGTTAACCTACATATGATGGGCACCGGAAAAAGCTGTTGATCAGATCTATTGAATATGAAGCCCCTACCAAAAAAAAAAAAAAAGTAGAGACACTCTAAAAATAGAATATATTGAATCATCTTCATACTAAGACATTCGCTTGAACGTTTAGAACTTAAAACTAATAACGGCTTATGGTAAATATTTCAGATTCTTTGGAAAAGAAAGTGAAGTGCTAGATCTTTCATCAAGCTGTCAAGAGGGATGTCTTGCCAAATATTATAACAATAATATTGAACAAGTAAATACCAAGTAAATACCTCTTTGCATATTCCACTTCTATTAAAGGGGCTTATTGAGTTGGTTCACAAAAGTCACGATTTTTTTCAAACCTGTTTAGTTTTACTCACATCTTGATGGTAAAGGGTTAAACTAAGAGATTCTGCACATCTGACATACAACTGAAATGGCAATGATAGCATAATTAATGATTAAAATCACTTATTGCAAATTCGTGACCAGACACTTTTTACCATTAGGTATTAACCATATACAAACCCTGTTCAAAAAACTACATTTTCTCACATTTGTGATAACTATAGGAAGTGACACATGGGTAATGAGGCCACATTAGAAACATTGTCATGAAATGATTTCCTTCAAACTCGTCACAAAATAATCGATATCAACTCAATGAGCCCCTTTCAGTAATTCGACAGTTGGAAGTATATATTACAAGTGGAAATGAACGTGCACGCAAACACTCACCTGACGACCTTTAGAGGAAGGTTCAGAGCACAATTTTATTTTGATATGTGAAAGAGCAACCAAACTCAAGTACTCCGTGGTGAAATTTTTATTTGATGTCAATGTGTGGTTCTTGAGAAATTAGCGGATGAAGTCTCTGAATTTTGTAACCTACAGTGTTTTCTTTGTTTTCTAGGCTATTGTTCTGTCCCGCTAAAATGGATAAGAGTATGAATGACTCATATTATAATTGGTTTGAAACATTACCTCTTTATGAAAACATGGAAATTATGGTGTAAGAACTTTGCTGTAAAGTTTAAAGGAATAACAAAACATCGTTGATTAATATGGGGTAATAATGTCATGTGTGCTAGCGTGAGGTGTTCTCTGTGGGTTGAAAATGTGATAATTTTATCTGACAATATCTCGAGAACCACCAACAGTAACGGAACGTCAGTTTTACCAGAATGCTTAGACTGCGTAATCCTCTGACATATCATAAGTAAATCTAAGCTTAAACTCTTCTCTCAATAATTCTTTTTGATGAGAGACAGGTTGGGCGGTATGCAGACAAGGTTCTGGAGGGGGGGGGATGGCTTCCGGGGCGAAAATTTATTCAGGGGGCCAAATGTGCAAAAAATGTATTAAGTCAATGGCAACTTGAAACTTTCTGGGGTGCGAAAACATTTTCTGGGAGGCTTCACCCCCTAGTCCCCCTTGGCTACTGGCCTGGACCCAGCCTGAGGACTATTTTCGAAAACGGGATAGCAAATAATCTTAATCTATGATCTATGTATGGATATAAAGCTAGTTTAGTACACTCTAAAATCTGTTGGGCACGTATGCCACCTAACAAAGTGCTAGGTAAAGAAAATGCCCAGAATTATCAAAAAAATTCCCACGTGGTGTAAAATTTACTTACCTTTTGCCCAACTTGAGCAAATCTTTCCCCAATACTTTGTCAGGTGATATACATATGCCCAACAGTTTTTAGAGTATGGAGTTCTGCATTATGCTTCATTTTTTACTACTTTAAAGCCATACACTCGTCACCCCACAGTATATTTTTAGTGTAGGGGTATCAGAATTCTCAGTTGGTTACTGCTCTGTGATTGACAGCAAAGTTTGAAAATTCAAAAGATGCACAGTAGCTTACAATCCTCACAATGCAGAGAGAGTGCTTGGATTACACATTATAGCCTTGCATGCTCAACAGGACATGACCTTGAAGTAATAAAATAGGTTTGTGTCTGCACAAAGAGGAGTTTTATACAGCTATGGGAGGAGCTACAAGTTGCACAGTTGGGAGAATTGCAACTGTCTGGGATGACAAGAATTGCCCTTTGAGGTTATAATGCGAAAACAACGAAACATCCGTGATGGCATTATTTTCGCATTAGCAATTTATCAGAGTTTGCATTAGGTTACTGCATGTATTTTATAGAAATCACTACAACTTATTAGAACTTTGGAGAGAAATATAGTTCCGTCACTTAACAAATAGCGGGGATGGTCATACATGCATGTGCGCCATAAAGGGCGCTTGGCCGATAAAAACAAACCCTGTCGGATTACGATGATGTGTATAGAATACCAGTTTTTGTTTTCATCGGCTTTTTCGGTGTTACCCTATTGTGACGTCACAGGCCACCCCGCCAATTAAGTCAAACCACGGATATAAACTGAATTTAAATTTTATCATTATACTCACATTAATTCTGCAAATTGAATAAAATTTTGACTTTTGCTTTAAGCTCAGTTACGCATCTTGTATTTAACCAAGAAAGCAGGCTACCTCCGTGGTAGTACTTCCATGTTTAAGAGTAGCCCTACGTAACCATACAAATAACGCCTTGCCTTCAGGAACTCATCAATCATCACATAAAAGTTTTCATTGCCAACCTTATATCATTACCATAACATGCGATGACTGGAAAGCGTCGTCTCAAACATCCAATAGATAAAGCAATATCGAGCCCGTCGAATAGGCCTAAATGGTTTTACAATTTACTACAGAAAATATGTCAAATCGTTCACAGAATTTTCTTTTTTCAGTGTTCATTCTTTGTGTTATTCTAGTGAATTCTTAAATGTGAACAAGGGAAAATGGTTCAAACTGTCCTTCTTTAATTAAAGTTCCTTAAACTGGTCACTATTTTGGTATCCAGATGCACAGCATGCCCCTTAGAAATTTCATCCTTGAGAGGTCTTTCAAAGGTTTACATTTATTTGGAGAACGATGAGAGACTAAGCCCACGGCTGACCACTTGACCATCTGTTCAAGGTCACTTCACTGCCGTCCTTTAATGGCCCCGGGCAAGTTTCACTGCCGTCCTTTAATGGCCCCGGGCAAAACGAGGGCATTGGTTTGATGATGCACCGTAACAAACGATAGAACTTTACAAAAATGTAGGTCAAGTTCAGAATCGATTCATTATTGATATAGTTCACTCCTTTTGTTTGTTATTTTTCATTCAATGGAGGGCGCATTTCAAGAATGTAACTCCGATAATGCTGGTTAGAATCGCCGGGTCCTAAAACACCGTCACAGAACGTTAGGTATAGGTATAGGGTTCAGGGGACCTTAGCATCGTCACACCGCACAGAACCCTATAAATTTAGTGTACTTTACGTTCTGTGACACCGTCACCCTGATAAAGCCACTGATGTTTTGGTTGTTAAACAAAGTCATTCATATGATGGGAATATAAATGCAACTATGTTTCTTGCTAATTTGATAGTGGAACAGAAACGAAATAAAAAAAAAACGGCCCATTGTGAGAGTCACAGTTCCACTCGTGGACCAATGGCGAGATGACGAAAACCTCCTTTCATAAATTGTGTGGCCCAGTAACCTTTCGGCGGTCCCTTTTTGGTCCCGGGAAAACACCCTCTGAAGCTCTGGAGTATCTACAAAATTGTCATAGGCGTGGGAAGCAGGGGAGGGGGGGGGGGCTTAAGGCCTAAGTCATAAATGTGGTGGGACGGAAGTATGCTTCCGAAAGTTCCGGAAGGGAAGTTCCCTTTGATGTTGCAAGGGGTTGTCTTGTGAGTGGGAGGAAGGATGGTATTGTTCGCATGGGGCTTTGGAAGGCTTCTGAGACTCATTCTGTCCTGTAGGTAGTTAAATGAGAAAGATGAAGTTGGCCCAACGAAATATTTCTGAAAACATTTTAACTTTTTACTTCGTAGTACATTTCAAAAGTTATCTATCATATCACGGTTATCTACAATTGTCACTTCTGTCTCTATGTCATGTATAAAAACAGCAAGGATAAAGTTACACTTGAAGAAAAATGGCGGCAGCAAAATTTTTATCCATGGCCCCTTTGCTTACAGTTTTCACTGCCACTGATGTACATAAGAGGGCCCTCGCCAGAAAATCAGTTAGATGCATCTGGCAGAAAAATAATTGACAAACTTTCTGGTGCACATAAGAAGGGGATGTTAGACCTACCCAACTTGTTGACTTCATTTTATCTCCTTTCTATGCAAACCAAAATGAGAGCTCAGCTAGAGGAAACCTTTTGGAATCTTTTGAAGTTTTCATTTGAATTTAATATCTCATTGCTTGTTTCAAAACGCCCCTTATCCATCCCCTTAACGCTCATCACCCCTGGTGTTGCGAAAACGTCCCCAGAGGTCATAACGCCACCGTTGGGAACCACTGCCCTAGACCGTAACACAGGTGTAGTATGACACTGGTAGTGGTATTACCGTACTTAGCGTATTTATCTAAATTTCCAGTAAAATGGAAATTCCAGAAAATGTTACGAAACAGTGGGTAAAAAGCTCTCATTTGTTTCTGAATTTACCCTTATGGATTTCCCACGGACCGATTCAAATGGACTCACGGGCGGCACATAACCTTCGGGCCGGAGGTTCCCCATCCCACGGAAAGTACAGAAACTAGGCAAGGAACTAATACTGTAGTCATGAGCAGTTAGAATTTTATGACAAAGACAATGAAATCCGTTGCATTAAAAAGGTCTGTAGACATGTAAATGTGATGCTTGCCTATTTGGTGTAAAAAGCAGTAAAAATGATAAAAAAATAGCCTCAATTCCCATTAAAATCCATCAAATATTGACCATTTTACAAGACAATTATTGTTTTTTACCTACACCATGAATAAACATGAGCTACTTATGCAAATTTGTGACGCACAGAGGGCTTGTCAATTGGGTGTAATGTTATCCTTTGTTAGTTTAGCCTTCATTCCAAGGACAGCTGTAAGTTTAGGATGCCCTAAGGGGTTAAGGGGTTAATTTTGGAAGTAGCTATTTAGTTCTTTGAAAATATCCACATTAAACACCGAACTAAAAACTAGCTGTTAAGTAATTAGCAGATAACTTATAAAGGAATAACAAAAGAAATGCAGACACTGTGCAACACTCCACATCATATTTTTGCATAGCTAATGAATCATTCCCACAAATGGTCAAACTTTGAAGAGAAATATCTTGAGAACGGTAAAAGATATTCAAATAATTCTAACGGATTTTTGTTCAGGGGATCTTAAACTAGCTTTGTTCTGTGGAACAACTGAATTTATTACATGTCCACAGACCTTTAAAGTTTCATCTTTTAGATTGCTTACAAAAGTTGAAAGTAGCTTTACTGTTTTATATCGATTGCGTCATTATATTTCTGTATTTGTTATCCTGTAGCTTCTACGTGATCATGACCTTCGACCTATCTTCCGGTACATGAGAAATGATTTACAAAATCTTCAAATCCATTGCATCAACCATGACAACGGCTGCAAGGTAGTGGAAAGTCTAGAGACGATAACATACCACGAAAGACACTGCGGCTTTGGACGAATCCCATGTCCAAACCAAGAGAAAGGGTGCAGAGAAGTACTAGAGCGACATGCCTTACAGACTCACTTGAAGACTTGTGAATTTCAAAGAAGTCTTTGTATTCAGGGCTGTGGGTTCAGTGTTATGGAACGCGAATTACGCAAAGTTCGTCAATAACGGCGTCATCGTTAGTAACAGCGATGTACATCGAGGTAATAAC
>WURT03675218.1:0-11406 GCA_009936505.3 Holothuria glaberrima | reverse complement strand
AACAAACAACAAATAATGACACACATCCTTAACTTTCACATGAAACAAACAAACAAACAAACAAATAAATAAATAAAAAAATCAATCAATCAATCAATCAATCAACGAATCAAAGAATCAATGAATCAAAGAATCAATGAATGAATGACTGAATGAATGAATGAATGAATGAATCAAGGAACGAATGAACGAACGAACGAACGGATGAATGAAAAAAAAAAATCAGGAACAGAGGTTAGGAAATCAGTAATTGGAAAGCAGAGCATTCTTCAGAAAAAGGGGGTTTGTAAAATGCATAATTAGAAGCATGTTTAGAGCAGTAAGCTTCTTTCTCAAGGTTGCTCCTACATAAAGCTAGTTACATGATGAATCCCTCAAGGATGAGTGCAATAGGTCTTTTTATTCTGTAACAGCCTTCAAACCTCTTTTAAAATGAATGATGATACAGAGTCAACTCTTTTCTTCGCACTAGGCTCAAGAATCAAATAGCTATTGATTGCTCAAAATATACACACCTAATAAAAATAACAAAATAGCAGGACTTACAGAACTTAAAATAGCAAAATTAACATGTTCCTTGAGTGATGCCCTTTCATCTAATTTTGTGACCTACAACAAGTTTATTTTACACATTAACACAGAATTTAAGCCATAGCCTGACCTTTACGGAAGCATATTAAAATATCTCATGAACACTTTACTTTCTGGTCTGGCTTGACTATTCCTATTGTTTCAATAATAGGTCACGTAGGCGTTGCACTAAAGCCACAAGGCGTCATGCATATGCACTGTACACATATAGAAATCACCTGATCTATTTTACGCACGTGAAGAATATACATTATACCATATCATGAGTAATTATGACTTTATGAAGAAAAACCCTCATTTAAAAACAAATTTCTAAGGGCTCATATTGAAGTGTATTTAAAAATATCTCCCTTAGTTACTGTACATGACACTGGCACCTGCATATATGATTATAAATAGTCATTTCATTTTATGGTCTTGAAAAATTTGATGATTAATGACACTATTTTTGCTTTAATTGCGACCCTTTTCAGTAACATATTGCTGAATGGAGATGCGAAGGCTTCCTCAATGACAACTACGGTATGCATGCATAGGTTTGCTTAAATTTATTTGCAGTGGTGATATGATTCGGCAAGTTTATTTTTTGTGTCAACTGAAGGTACTGCAGGCTATATTTAGCTGGCTTGACAATATACTGCTGTCTTAATTTTCTTGAACTTACTAGCTGGGAATTTAAAACAGACACACAATAACAATCAGTATGAGCAACCTTTAAAACAAAGTTGAACTTCATAGAGCCCATTAATACTATGACAATCCATGCTTAATACAGTAATACACTACCTAAAGGCTTAATTGCCAGAAAAGAAAAGATGAAAGCATTAATAGCTACTTGGTGTCCTTTCAATGAAGAGTAAACAGTTACCTCCCATATAGAAAAGTAAAAAAAAGGGGAAAAAAGTTAAAAAAGGCAGTTTCACTTTGTGAGATTCCAAGTCTTTTTTACAATTCTTTTCTTCTACGGTGATAAAGGGAAATTTCCATTACGAACATTTTCCCCATACCAAAGTGTAGACCTGATACCTCACTTTTCCTGCAAAAAGTGTAGTATCACAACTCCTAAACTGACTTCCTGTTTCACACCTTTGCTTGCTCAGTTACACTGTGGAGAGCATCAGCACTCACTAATCTGCTGGTGTTCACTCTGTGAGACTGAAACCTTTGTGTAGGCCCTACTCAAGTTTACATGCGAGAGTAACTAGTTGGTAAGTTAATTCTTTTAGGGAAAATGAGGGAGGCTGGGTGAATAAAGTTAACTTCAGGTGTGAAGAGATAAACAGCTGGCTGACTATTTTGGTATGGGAGCAAGTTTCCTCATGCACAGATCATACCACAACAGCATCAGTAAAATCGCATACCACTGTGACCCACAATGTCAAAGAGCTAGAGGGGTAATTAGGCATGACAAACATATGCCACTACAAGGACAGTCCAGCAATGATATGACCACCCTCTTGTTGGAGTTGGATACCAGTCACATCCACACATTACTTTTACGTATTTAGAGAGAAAACAATGCTTCTCTCTCTTTAAAAATGGAAACTACTGCCACTGTGCTTGCAGGGTGCTTAGCATAAGCAATGGAGTAGGGAAAAAAAGCCAGTGAGCCACAACTGGAAAAAAGGCTGTAGCTGGCCCGACTCAAACCAATCGGTTACAAACTGAGCTGTACAACCTCATCTAACTAACTCGTATTGTCCACATAGTGTACTCCAATGTTTTCAGTCCACTGGGCACAGTGCACAATGGGTTGGTGGCCAAATTTCAGTTTCCAACCTACAGTAGAGCATAGTATAATAGTGCAAACTTGGACTTCGGCGGATCTAGGATTTCAAACACTAAAGGAAGGGGGGCTTACTCCATATAAAGGCTCATTTTGCATCTATGAGAGCCAATTGTATGAAGCCTCAAAACAAGGTGATGGGTGGTCTAAGGAAAGAAAACTTGAAATTTATGCACTTGAATGATACTTCTGCCGGGCATCTGGCAATTAAAATAGGCACTACATATTGTTAACAAGCTTTAGTACCGTCTAAAAAAGGGGGTGTTGAAAAGGGGGACTACAGCTGGGAAAGCCCCTTCTGGCTCTGCGTCTCAGTGCAAGTGAAATTTTGGTAAATTAAACATATAGGAAGGTGACTGAACAACATCTGGACAATTCTGGCTTGGTGACATTCGTGGACGAGACAATATATTCTTACAATGGAAACTTTCGCTTGAACAATCCACCCCCAGAAATACTGTAGGTCCACATGTGAAAAAAACTTGTCAACAGCCATTTACTGCCCATCAATTTCATCATAAGCGTATGAGGCGGGGGCAGGGGGCATATGCCCTCCCAATTCGGGCAAAAATAGTGGATGGCCGGCCATTTGGGCAAATGAGAAAGGAATATGGCTTTAAAGACAACCACTCATCACCTCAAAGTATATTTTTAGTGTGGGGGTATCAAAATTCTCAGTTGGTGACTGCTCTTTGATTGACATCAAAGTTTGAAAATTCAAAAGATGCAGAGTAGCTCACTTTCCACACAATGCAGAGAGAGTGTTTGGATTACATATCATAGCCTTATATTCTCATCAGGACATCACCTTAAGCAATAAAATAGGTTTGTGTCTGCACAAAGAGGAGCTCACACAGTTATGGGAGGAGCTACGAGTTGCCTAATTGGGAGAATTGTGAATTGTAACTGTCTACAATGACGAGAATTGCCCTTTAAACTCAGAAGAACCCCTTCCTTTTTAGCAAAAATTCCTGATGGTACTTCATTTTTAATACAAATCTTTGTAGATATCCTAGAACATCACACAGTTAAGTTCTGAACCAGCCTGCACTTTTTCCTTTATATAGCCTGTATGTGCACTCTCTCTTTATAGCCTCTTAGACTGGTTTCTGATGCAAGCACATGCATCGACATGAACTACATAATTACTGCGTACAGACCATGCTGCCAGCCAGCCAGGACAATCATGGACTTCATTTAAATTACTCATCCAATCAAACAGACCTTAAATTGCATTTGGACCCTTGATCAAACACATTGTGAGCAATAAACCCTGGACAAATTGATCCGAAGCTGCACTGTCTGCAGAACAGTTCTGATTTTGTCACCTTCCTCTGACACGAGTTCACCAAGAGGGAATGTATCATATGCATTTGCATAGTTCCACCTGTCTACATCTTTTTACACAGATTTTTTTTTCGTCATGAGACAGTCATTTGATCCTCCAAGGATTAAAAGCGTACCCAGAAGGTCTTGGAATCTAATGCTCTAGTAACAGCGTATTGAAAGCACTCTTTTCGATTACTCAGACTGTTTGAAATATATACCACATGGTGTCAGTTTCACGATCCAAAACTTTGCAGGTTATGCAAGTAGAATTGAGCTGTGTGTTATAAATTTTATGAGCTAAGAAATGAAAATTTTTAGTGAAGGACTTAGTTGCTGCTGAACCTGCTAGCTAAACAATTTCTTTCAGTAACACTTAAAGGGAAAATACAATCACCCCAATCAGGGTTAGGTATGCCCCATCACTATTGTTCATGGATGGCCTATATTTTGATCATGTGACAATATTTTTTTCAGTGAATTGTGAAATTCAAGTAGAATTTCTCCTTGGTTTATACCTATTGTTTGTAATAGGTATGTTCAAAATGTTTTCAGAGGTGCGTAAAATGTAATCAGAGGAGATTTGCAAGCATTTGCTGATTTTTCAAAGCAAATTTTGGGGCGACTGCCTATTGCCTTTAACTTAATGGATTCAAAGAGTAGCTGTATGACCTACTCAGATAAATAGCAAACCTGAAGATGCCATCCTATGAATGAAACATACAAGTTCTAACATGCAGATCTTAATACAGGTATAAATTTGACCTGGCTGCCTAACAACAATATTAATAATGAATTCTGATTCTTGGATGGGAAATTACCATGATACAAAGGTACATATGCCTAAATGACACTATTGGTTAACTTCTAACACAAAGCAGGGGCACAACTACGGGGGGGGGGAATGGCAGCATGGGCTTTTTCCTCACCAGTCGATGTCCTTGCCCCCAATTGTTAATTCCCAGTCTAATACTGCTCCCAGTCTAACACTTTGTACAGAGGTCCACAGTCACAGGAACCATGCACACTCACAAACCCCTCCCCACATTTTTGCCTGCCCCTCTGCCCAACCCACAATTAGTTTTTGCCTCATAAATTATTACACCAAACATAAGCAACCTGCAGAAAAGACCAGGACTCTCATCATTTGGACATCCTTTGAGACATATGAAACACCTGATGTGTAAGCAATCAAAACAGGATGCGGAAATGAGTGTTTGCGGCACAGTGAACATAATTTACTGCAGAGCAAAAAGCTATGTTTCACACCGAAAATGTTGTTAGTCGTACAGTACAAGTTGTGGACAATTCGCTGTCATCCCCATGCACCATAACTAATGTATTATCCATTTAAGCAGAAATGAAAACATGTAAATATATGGATGATGTATGGTAGACTATAGATGCAGATGGTACAGTAAATACAAGTTCTCATTTCACATGTACAGTATAGTCACTAAAAATCTCAGGTTTTTGAGTTAAAAAACCCAAACAGCTTATGACTATAGCCCAATTAAAGCATAAAAGACATACCAGAAAGGCACATATAAAACAAAACGGAGGCAGGAGCAATTGCTGATTTATGATGTAACCATCTGACATGATGGAAATGACCTTTATTGTATCATTGACTTTAAAATACTGTACGGTGAAATACTTAGTATATTTTGCCAACTAATAAAATATCACGTGTTGGTGATTAGCCCAACCCTTACATCTGCCAGCTGGTCTACTTCACAGTTAAAAATTATCACCTTATCATAAGATGACCATGCTATAGGTTGATAACATATGGATTTGTATACTAATACTGTACAGCTGTTGCAATATCTTGTTTTACCCAAAAGATGGTTTGGCACAGTACTGGATGGAAGTATGTGTTTCAAAAACAAAGTCATTATTTAGTTATGCTTAGGCTATCTAAAGGGGAAAAGGGCAAATCCCTCACAGTACGTTTGACTTCTTAACCCCCCTTCCCCACCCCAACCCTGCCTCCACGCCTTAAAAAAAGCTCACTTGTCTGAGAATTTATAAAGTTACTGAGGGCAGTGTTAACTGACTGGCCAATTTAGAATATGATTTGAACTGTCAGTGGTATCAAGAGAGGTTTAAACAAGGAAAACAGAAGGATTTTAGTAAGCATAATTGGGACAAGCTAGGAATCACAATATATGCCTTTGCCAAGAAATGCATTTTTGTAGATGTCAGTTAGTTAGATGAGGTTTTATGGCTCAGTATGTAACCAACTGGTTTAAGTTATGCCGGCCACAGCCTTTGTAGATGTGTACCCATACATTACTGTATTAAACTCAGCAGTGGAAAAAACACAAACATATGGAGGATACAGCAGAAAGTTGCTGACTGGACTGAGATCTTTGACAGCCAACTAATGTAACAATTAATAAAAATAATCAACAATAAAATTTTATTTCTCTGACTAGAAACTTGTAATTAGCCTTATATTCACTGCAGTGCTCCATCAAAGCATGAAAAGTAAATGCATATACATATATATAATTAAGAATAGGGTGGAAGAGTTTAGCTTAGTTGTACAGTCTTTCCGAATGCTCTTCAGCAACTAACTAGGTAGTATACTTCGAGGTAATTTAAAGAAAAAAAAAAGGTTGGCTTTCATGACAGTACTAGAGTATTAGTGCTACGACAATAGAGGGATAACACTTATCCGTATTCAGAGAGAAGAAACTTTTTCTTGTGTCTACAGGTGGAGATGAGCTCAGGTCTTGAATTTAGAATGGTAGATTTGTTTGAAGTTATGATGTAGAATCTTTCCCAGAGACAGAGATTGCATCGCTTTTTTCTAGGTGTGTGAGGCTGTGCATGCCTTAGTATTTTCTCCAGGTGATTTTGTGATGGATTCCTTCATCTTTAAGGTGCCAAATGTATTTACTGTTTTCGGTGTGGTGTTTCTTTTGTCTTTGAACGTTGCTTTGTGTCCTGCATATCTTTCTTTGTTTCTACAGTTGCAGGTATCCTGTGTGTCAGTTGGTTGGCAGTTGATTAATTGGCAGTTGATAAATTGTTGCATTACAGGTACCTTTATAAATAGTCAATATATATTAATAGCTTCTAAAACATCATAAAAGATACATGTATAAAGTGAAAAAAAATTTCTAAGTTTTAATGAGGTTTGAAAATTAATCACAAGCACCAGTAGATGTTCTTAACCTACCACTAACAACTAAATGACCAAGAACACTTTGGGAAGTTCTTTAAATGTATGATTGTTCTGAATGAAATAATGATTTCTGGTATAAATAAAAAAGTTAACGTATTGTTATACATTCATCTATAAGGAAACTTGCTATTTTGTGTACTTGTCTATCATAGAAGCATGTACATTAACAGGCATATGAGCCAGGGGGCTAGAGGAGCTTCTCCTCCCCCCTCCCATCCCGGGAGGTTGAGTGAACACCTTATTTTTCCAGAACATTTTTGGGAAGAAACTGAGCAATTTTCTTTGGGAACAAACGTTTTTCTCTGGCAAAATGATTCAGCCCCAGCACGAACATCCCATATGCCTATAGGCACATGGGCTTAGTCAGATCTGATATATTTTACCATACCATTGTATCCCTCCTTCCTGAAATGCCAACCCCTTCCAGCCATCATCCAAGGAAAAGAATTTAAACATCACAGTCACTGAGCTTCTCCTCCAATTCGGCCAACTTTTTACTGCAGGCTTTTACCAAGTTGTAGCCTTCACATGAGTGGAAATGTACTCCGCAGCAGAAGCAGGGCGATGAAATTTGAACCCGACTCAAAATATCACCAAAGTTGATTGAACATAAACCTTAAATGAAGCCGTTCCATTCAATTATGTAATAGAGATTTGGGAAAGCCCAAGAAAATCAATAAATGGCACATGAATCTCAGAATCCTGCAGCATAGAGCTGGCTTGATCGTCTAGAGTTTGTGTACTTCAATTTTTTTCTTGTACAAGAATTACCACACTGGTGAGGATTAAAGTTCAAAAGGCTTTCCCTGGAGAATCATTGTATACCTTAAAGATTAGCTTTATGTTGTAAAGTGTTCCACACCAATTTTAAAAAGTGAACACAAATACCATCCTATTCGCAATTTTGTGATTACACATGAAAATAGGAGGCAAGGAAGGTCAATGTAGATTTCACTATTCATTAAAGATCAGTAGAAAAAGTACCCGTATGTAGCTTTTACTATGAAAATTTTCTCCAACAAACTTTCATAAGCCTCTTTATGATTAACTCCTACAGCTGTCCTTATAATATAATTCACATCTTTTACACATTATTAGCTGATTTGCATTAAAATTGATATGAGGAAGAAAAATGTGGGGACCCTTCTCTCATCACTTTTTTTCTCCCTCTCTTTCCATGCATGTCCACTGCTGTCTTTAATGGATGTTTCTCCTCTTGGCCCTACCTATATGTTCTCCCACTTTACCCATTCCATGAAACAATTGTTATATCTATATCTATACTCTTTCTCCAACACTTTTATTTGCATTTATACTCCAAGTAAAGAGCTTATTTCTACAGCGATTATTTCCTGATTTCCTGATTTCTATATACCACAACACATCCGGCGCTTAACTTCACATTTCAGTCCAAGCGACCAATAATACCCCTGTACTTTTCTGAGAGAACCCACCATACATGATTTTCCTCGAGGATGAGATGTCAAGGTGTGCTTGTTGTCAAACCAAATCAGAAAGAAGAATCGATACCACGACAAATTTTCTGCCACAGTTTGTCCAAGTTTCCATTAGGCCGTCTTCACATGGAAATGATGTATCTCTAACATTTGTACTACGTGGGACAAATAAGAATCCAAAGAACCAATGGAAGTTCAGATTTAAAATGAGAACAAATTCTCACTCTGGGATTTTAATGGGGCCCTACTATTTTTCTAAGAGCTCAACTCTTCTTAACCTAGAGGCCCAAAAATGTACAGACAGGGTTATTTGGCTTCAAAATGAGACTGATGTACCTACTTTGTTATGAAAATTGTATCTGCTCATCTCATAAACTAGAGCAAATTTCTATGAAGTGGTACAAGTGATCAATACTGAGCCCCTAGCAGTTTCAAATAACGGTTGAAAAAATACCAAAGTTCATTCAGATAGAGACCTAAGCTGTTTAAATGATGCTCAGTATATTTAGAAAAGATTTTGTGATGTCGTTGTCCAACTGAAAGATATCCTTCCAAGACTTTATATATGATACACATGCAAATACAGGCATAGATGATTTATGTTGTCGTACTAATCGACTGACTCAAACTTGTGTGTCATAGGGAATGATTCATAGATTTCTAAGATGTAAGACTTGAACAAACAGACAGGAGACAAAATGAGACAGACTGTAACTTACAGTAACTCTCAGAACGCTTTATCACTAAAAAAGTTAATCATCATTTCTTCACTGAAAGAAAAACAGATACGAAATTGAGGATGGTATCACAACCAGGAGCTGATGGCCAATAGAATTGTATTCCTCATAGACAGAGTACTTCAATTGCTTCAGTTATCATGAAATTTTTACATAAAAGGTATGTGGCTCTGCATTGCCAAATGAATAAAAAGGTTGACTAGAGTTGATCTACACCATAGAACCTTTTCCAAACAGCAATTACAAAAGATTCTGGGATATGGCATTTGTACACATCATTCTTGACAATGGCATTTTACTGTGGCCACAAATGACACATATCAAAATGCTATCCCATACTCCCTGGAAACTGCTATTTGGAAAAGGGTCTATGGCAGGGCATAATTTAACCGGGTTCGCATCGCACTTTGCGAGCCAATTTACAACATTGATGCAAATCATTTTTTCACTAGAATAGCATTCCTTGCGAGTCAACTTTCTGGTATACATTTACCTCAGAAATTCCCTGATTGCGCAATACAGCATCAATTCCACACATTCCTCAGACACAGTTTATCACTGAAAATAGATTTACTACACAAAATACATATTTTCTTTAAAATCGACGGTTATAATCATTGAAATTGCTCATTGCTACTCAATTTCTTGCCAGTACTAATCGAACTGACAAATGATTAGCATGCAGTGCTAATCATTTGAGTTTTGTTAAATTATGCCCTGATTGGAGTAGGTGATCATGCTATTTTCCCATTATTTTCATAAGAATACTAAATGTACATCAGGGGAAGGAGGTAAAAGACCAATGTGAACTTTTTTAAATGTAATAAATGACAATAACTTTTTGTTGAAAAATCTTTTTTGATGTATTTTTAAGTACAGGTACACTCCTGGAGAGGGTCTTAAGAAAGAGTGTAATTTTGTACTATTATAAGAAAACAAAGATGATGAAACAAATGGATTGTATTTTCAACCAATTCCATTGTTGGCATGTGAACAGCTGAATTGACCAGTAGTTACAGTAATGTTCACTTTTCTGGCTGCCTAGTGATTCCTAGACAATTTCCCCTTCCCCACCCCCACTCACCCCCTCACATTTTAAGGCCATCCCCTTGTTGGCATATGTGAATTTACTCAATGCTTTTACTTCTTTAGATTGTGCCTATATTCCCACTGCTCAAAATTGTGCCATGGATAGCTGTATTTAAAGTTAATACATGCCACATGTACAGAAACCTCAAGCCAAGAGCACAATTATTTGAACATCAGCTGATCAGTTTATGAAAATGATTGTGAAAAGGCAAAAGTCGCATTCATCCTGCCGTCAATTCATTAAATAAGATGGCTCTGCTGTGATGTGCATTTTATGTTTCCTAGCCATATGGAATATAGCATATGCATTAAGTAATGTACATAATCATTAGAATTTCTATGAAACCTCAAAAATCTTGGGTATCGTTTAGGTAATGATGTGTCATTTATTGCAAAGTCTATGTTAAAACCTCATCGTGATTCAAACAGTAAATACAACAAAGTATGTCATGGAAGACAAATGATGTAACGTGTCACACCAACATTTGCACACAATTTAGTTTAAAAAAGAACAGAACATTAAATGTGCTGGTAAATCACCTAAATGATCAATTTTAAAACCTTTCAAATCTCAACCAATATATTGACAGACAAATCTGAATGATTATAGTGTTTTATCACTTTCAGCCAAATTTATTGCATGCCATTCTTTTAAGAGTTTGGATTCTTCAAAGCAGAACAGCAACATTTCATTGTGTAATATTACAGTAAAGCAGCCTGTGTCTAGTAATTATAAAGATTATGGTATATTGGAAATGCTACCTTAGAGTCAGACACTCATCATCCCCCAAAGTATATTTTTAGTGTGGTAGTATCAAAATTCTCAGCTACTGACTGCTCTTTGACTGACATTAAAAGTTTGAAAATTCAAAAGATGCAGAGTAGCTCACATTCCACACATGTAGAGAGAGTGCTCAGATTACACCTTCTAGCCTTGTATGCTTACCAGAACATGGCCATATAATTAAGCAATAAAACAGGTTTGTGTCTACACAAGGAGCTTTTAAAGGGAAATACTGCATTTGAAAAGATTTCATAAAATGACACCAATGTAATCTTATTGTGGTCTCTTCCCTCTCCAAACATAAATCACAGATAGCTTACAATATACCAACACTAATCTCGCGAAATATGGAGAAAAAGAAGAAACAATTTCTTCATCGAACCGGCTAATTATCGAACGATAAGCCTCGCCTACATTGCAACGTTTTGTATTGCTGCATA
>WURT03675207.1:0-10532 GCA_009936505.3 Holothuria glaberrima | reverse complement strand
AAAATTACTTTTTAAAATATTTTTGTTTGAATTCAGGTCAACCAAGATGGAGGAGAAATCAAAAACTCAGCCAGTGTAATATTTATGTCAATATATAATAATAAGGAAAATAATCATTCAAAATACTTTTGAAACAGTTAAATCTACACTCTGTTCATATTCCGTTACGAATACTCGTTAAGTACTTTTATGGACATTTTTTATCTGATCCAGGAAAACCAAAATGGCGGAAATAACGAAATGGCCACCCATATAAATAAAATAATTTATAAAAATAAAGAGGAGAGTATTAATGAAAAATGTGTTTGACACACTTTCCTTTGATATCTGGCTATATGCTATGCCCAATAATTAATACTTATTTTCCCAAAACATTTTGGGTGGAATTCAGCTCAAGAAAGATGGTGAAAGAAGCAAATGGATGCCAATGTTAAAATGACAGTATATTTACAAAAAAAAAAGGAAAATAATCCTTAAAAAATATTTTTAACACATTTAAACCTTAACTCTGTCCATTTTCTACAAAATGTAATATTCATAGTGTATTTTCTGGACATGTTTCTGAGGATCCAGGTCAATGAAGATGACGGAACTGCAGAAAGGCCCCCAGTATAACAATTAAAATACATTAAAAAAATACGGAAATTATTCATGGATAATATTTTTGACACCGTAGCTCTCCATATCTGCCCAATTTTTATGCAAAATATTCTAAACTTATTTTTCAGAATATTTTTTTTGTTGGAATTCAGGTCAACCAGATGGTAAAAAAGCAAAATGGTTGCCCATGTTAAAATTACAATATCTTATAATGAAATAATCAGCAAAAGTCCTTTTGACACAGTTAAACCTAAAATCTGTCCATCTTCTGTCATAATTAGTTAACAATTGATATTTTGGGGGTGGCAGGGCCAGGAGTGGCGCAGGATTAGCCCCGACAGGAGGTACCTGCAACCCATAGCTGGGTGTACCGAAAGTGTCGGCTCTTTTTTCTTCTTTGAAGAAAAGTTGGGGGTTTATTGAAAATCTCAAAATTTGGAAATTTTATTTAAACTTTTGAAAAATTTTAATTTTATTACAGAATTTGGCCTCTTAGAAAGCAAATACAAGCAAACCGTCTGCGGGACTGGCCGCCGTCGGGATTTCACACGAACAATATTGAAAACTTTCCCCAAATGGGGGGCCGGCAGGGAAAACCTTTCCCCCTCATGGACATGCCCCTGGACGCATGACGTCACCCCTGGATAGTACCAGCCATTTAAAAGTACAATTTAAGCCAGCAGAAGTACATTTTTGCATTTTGCTTCTCGAGAAGATCTTTAAACAAAAATTCAGTTTTAAAGGTTAGTTTGTAGCATGTAAGTATTAAATTATGAAAGAAAAAAGTTGAGTCTTTTATTTCAGGAGAATCACCTGATGAGGTGTTAGAACCAACTGGGGAATACCCAATTGTTATACGACCTGATTATGACCCTGAGAGGATGGTTTTGCTGGTGTCTACTTATCCGTTTGGAAAATATCTCGGAAGAATCAACGTTACATTTGATGAAATGACTGGAGAGATAGTCTCATATGAAGGCAATCCCATATTACTGGATAGTTCAGTAGATCAAGGTTTGTCTCCTGTGCATGCATCTTCTATATGTAAATAATCAGCCGATTCGCATAGCGTGTATCGGGTACAATAATTAGAGAATGAACTTTTGTAAAAGAGTTCTACGAAGTCAGGGAGATAGTTCTTCGTAGTCAGGGAGTTTGTCATAAAAATGGCTAGAGTTTATTGCAGATGCAAAGCATGTGACTTTATATACTTTAAGTGAATGATAGGTGATATATATATATATATATATGTATGTATATATATATATAGTGTTTTGTGTGTGTTTATAACATGGTGAGGTGATTCATGGAGCTAATAATTGGACATGGGACGAAACTTCACAAATCCATTTGAAGACGACGATCATACTGTGAAGGTCACACTCATAAAACTAGTTAACACCACTTATCCCTCTCCCTTTGTACTTCGTTCTTTAAGATTCAATTCGCTTAAAAGGTGTTAGGAACTAAGCTCAATAGGTACATGTCGTCAAGTGGCGTAGCCAGGATTATTTTAGTAGGGGCCGCTGGGGGGCTTGGCCATTTCATGACAGGGCTCCTTGTTACTATCTAAGCGGAGCACCACCATCGGTTGGAGCGCAGCGTACCAGAAAATTTTAGCTAAAAAGGCCTCCTAGATCGTTGGAAATGACACTTCCCAGACCTTGCAAGTTGCTCTAAAGTTTTCTAAACATCCTTTATTGTGAGAACTCATGTCTTGATATGATCATGAAATAGTTTATTGAAATAGAAAAAAGAAAACAGTCTGGTAAGTCACTTTGAATATTTTTTTTTACTCTTTTGTGACTTTGACGCCGGCATTGACACAGGCAAATCTACACAGTGACGTCGCGCAGAAGTTGGTGATGGGGCTCTATAGAAGATGATGCTGTAAGTCCACCCCAGATACACCCAGAAAGCCGTTAAATGTGTATATTTCGCATCGGGAGTAGTTTGAACCTGGAGCGAATCCTTGCTTTATCACCTTGTGTAGGTGATGTTGCGGAGGAGGGTCTAAGGATTTTTGCTCTTTTAAGATGGCTTAGACGCAAAATGGTGCTATCCTTAATACATTTTCGAACCGATCATATCTTGGAAAATTTTTGCAATTACTTGAATTTTTCTTTTGGCTGACTGTAAAGGAAGGGTGTGTTGCCTAAGTGGAGGGGTAAACTCCCTCCCCCTGAAAAAAATATTTGTTAAGTTAAGGTAACTTAAATGCAAAATGTCAAATCCTTCAATTAAGTGGCCCGTGCTTAGAAATTATCATTATTTTGTGATATTTTGGCTGTGGCATGGTACTCGTAAAAAACGTGTAACGACAAATAGTACACGCTACGAATGTTAACGCGTACGATACTTATGCTGTTATATTGCTCTAAGATTCTCCACTGATGCTAGGTCCCTGAAGAGGTCGAAGATGTACCTTTGTCGTAAAAGGGCTTTGGTTACAATATATGTTTTATTGCCAAAAAATGTCATATGATATGGAGTGTGTAAGGTGACAAATGCGCGCGAAGCGCGCCGAACTTTTCCATTGAAAATCAGTCGAGTTCCTTTTTCTTCTCGGAAATATGAGAGGGATTAGGTCGAATTAACTGCACCAAAGAAAATAATTTGAGTGAGGCAAAAGGTGTAGCAGACTTTTTCAAGAGCCTGAATATCAGTTGGGGCGACTGGGGGCGAGGCTTTTTGGGGGGACCACGCCCCCAAGCCTCCCTAGCTACGCGCCTGATGTCGTCTGCTACATATTGAAGAGGACATCGCCGAATTTTGTCTATCACATCAGCATTGCCAGTCGCCTTAAATGAAAATTTAATTGCTCGTTTTGTCGCTTATCGTCGCTTTTACATACATGTTGCTTTGGATCCTTATGTAACGCTGAATATGTATAAACCCTTTGCAATATGCGTAATTATGGGGAACTTGATCAAAATTCAATTGCAAATTATGGACTCGTAACTAGTCTGCTCATTTGCATATTGCTTTAATATTACTCCTAGCACCAGCATATTCTTACGAAGCAATAACCAGTCGTTTTGAATTTTACTCTTTATTTTCTCGATTTTCTCACGAAACTGCACTAATCCACAAATGTATTAATCAATCTTGTGTTAAAACTTGGAAAGGTTTGTTTTGATTATATTTGGTAATGTAAAGAATGACGAGGATGACATCGTAACTGAAACCGATTAATCGCTGTAATCGTGAGAAGAGCTGTTTGATAAATCGACTATGAAAGAAAAGGTCGACTATCAGTATTAATACAAGAATATTGAAAAAATAAAGGTGTGACAAATTGAACTTCTGCTATCTGATCCACATATTGATGTACTACGTGAAGTTAATATATAAATTAGCGCTGAGATAACTAGAATCATAATGGAATCATAATCAAAGAAATGGCCGTCTTCGAAAATGACCAGTGACCTTTATAATTCTTTTCCCCCAGATGCAGACATTTTGGGAGAGCTTGATGCATACCGCGGTCCAGTTGACGCCCTCTCTGAAAAGAAAGTTGGTTACTCTTTGGTGACGCTCGATGGTTCCTTTGAGCGGTGCGGTAACCGGGAGTGTAATCTGGGAAATTCCATCGTTGATTCTTATTTCAATTATTATTTGAACAATGAGTCATTTCCATATTGGGGTGATGTCAGCTTTGCAGTGACCAATAGTGGTGGTTTTGATGGTTCATTTCAACGTGGTAAGTGACGTCTTGATAACGTCAAAGCACACGTATTTGTATACGTAAATGTGTTTGAAAATGTATAGGCCAGATATGCTTATGTGGAAGCAATGCTGTCAAGATATTACCAGAGGTTTGTCGGAATGTGCTTATCATGGGTGGCGAATGAGCACAAATCGTCCCTTTGTTGAGTCAGAAATAACGATGGGTCAGTCGGGGAGCTAGGGGGTTCTGTCAGAAGGGAAGATAATGGGCGATTTATCCTTGGTAGAATATCCATGTCTCTACACGATCAAATCCATATGGCTCCTCATTCTTTTTTACCTCTTCCACACCTGAAAAAAACTAAGTCCCCATTTTTCCTCTCCAAATATTTCCTCTAAACGTACCTTGTGTACCCTTTTCAGTCCGTCTCTTTCAAAAACTAAAGGCGAACATTAAAATTCACTGTGGCTCAAAGTTTGTTATTTTTTAAAGGCAAGCACTCGTCACCCCAACTCGTCACCCCAAACTATAATTTTAGTGTGGGGGTATCAAAATTTCTCAGTTGGTGACTGCACTTTGGTTGACATGAAAGTTTGAAAATTCAAAAGATGCAGAGCAGCTCACATTCCACATAATGCAGAGAGAGTGTTTGGATTACATATAATAGCCTTGTATGCTCACCAAGACATTGCCCTAAGTGTGGGGGCAGATTGAATAGAACTTGGGAGATCAATTTTATTTCTGTAAAACGCTGTAAATTTGTGAAAGAAATTTATAAAACTCTTTAAGCTGAAGATTTTCGTAAAACTCAAAAAATTTCTACATCATATTATATTATCCACACGTAGAATAGTCAAACCTTTTAGACGTGCGAGACATATTGTAATATGCGTTCATTTGCCATGTTTTTTCTCTCAAGGTGATTTAACCTTTGGTGACCTTTCGTACATTTTACCGTTTGGAAACACACTTCACGTCATTGAAATGAGAGGTAAATACGTTCTGGAAATGTTGGAATTTTCAGCGGCAGGACTTGAGCCTGGAGTCAGTCGTTTTGAATTCTTGCACACAGCAGGTATTACTCTGACTCAATTACCTTTCAGAATTATAACTAATAATAGTTCTGTAGGATCCTGTAAGTTATGTTACCCCACTTACTTCCCCCTTTAGTGTATAGCCGAAATCCCCCTGACCCTGAAATGTAGCAGCGTCTCCTTGGTCCAAAAGATAGCCCTTGTTTGCACTCATAGTATGGTGCCTTTTTACGACTCGTGCCCCGTCGAGGCTGTAACTCATCACACCATGGCGGAAACCCCGAGTGAATAAGGGATACATCCCCGCACTTTTTGGAAATGCTCCCATAAAATTTCATTTGCCCAACAGTATCTTTTGCCCTCAAGGATTCATTATGCCCCCCCCCCCGTCAATTTAGTAACACAATTTCTGCTACTACACTATGAAGAAGTAACTGCAGGATTCCCATGGCAGATGAAAATAAGTGAGAGATAGCCCGCACGATATTCTTAACTAAAGAGCAATATTTACCAGCGATCGTTTGGTGTATAAGAGTTATATGTCCATTGAATTACATTTTAGTGGTAAACAAAGTGACGTGGTAATGGAAGCAGCCGGTTCTTTGCTCGGAGGAACCATTTCAACTTAAGCAAGTCCAAATAAATTTTGATCATCATAGGCCTACACATAAAACGGGAAAAGAAGAGGATATGCTTTTCTTCCACTGACCACTCCAGATAGTTTAAATCATAACACCGAGCGGTTAAGTGATTAAACCATGTCACGTGAGACAAAAATGAAATCAGTTAGGAAAAGGTTTACTCAAAGGGATCATTTTTATTGCCCTTGCGATTTTCCTTTAATGTACTCGGCACAAGTTTGCATCACTTTCTCGAGAGAACTTTTTCTTTAGTAAAACTGAACTTGTGAAGCCAAAACTTTTGTTTAGCTCCTTACGTTACCAGATACTACTAAAGGTAGCCTTTTTACTAGTGCAATGGTTTAGTATTTTTATCCCATAATCATATTGCCTTTATGGTAATGTAATAGAAGGGAAACCCTTTCCTGTGAATCTTTTTCCTTCAAATAATTATCTCCTTATTAATTATACTTACCTACTATGAAAGGTCTGCGACTGACATACGATCTCACGAAGAGACCTGGAAACCGCCTGTTAAGTGCCTCTTCACTGTGTACCATGTGTGAAATACCGCGATTTCTACCGATAAATGAAGACACCGTTTACAAGTTCGTGACCAACAGTTTTATTGCTTCAGGCGGTCGGGGTTATACTGTAATTCCTGAAAAACTGATCAGCCGCACCAGAGGTTTGTAACTATGCGTTTTGTTTTGGAGTACTTGTAGTACTGAGTGAGACCACGAAGTTACCCCCCCCCAAATAGGTAAACCAATGCGAACAGTGAATTTGTCACCAAAAGGATGAATTTTCAATAAAAATACCGTTTTCTTCTGGCGCAAATAAAGTAAGTAACCTGCGCTTGATTGAACTTCTTTCAAGTTAGATTCTCTCAATCTGTTCCTCTTTACTTCATACAGGTAGGCTTTAATCCATATTGATTCCAAAGAAAGAGAAATCCCTGAAGAATGGAAATATACATAAAAAAATGAAAAAAATATCTCTTTGATCTGGATATCTTGGTTTTTTTTTGTTTCATCAGGTCCAATTGATAAAGATGTGTGGGCAGCTTATTCCTACGAGACGTCTCCTATCTGGACTGGTGAGGAAGGAAGAACCACTTTTACAGAACCGACAGGAGCATGCGCAAACTCAAGGCCTGGCTCTATTACTGCTTTTTTATGTCAGTTGCTTTAAAGGGACTGTTGCATCACTCTAAACCTATTTAAGAATATCCTGATATTTTTATGCAGTGGGAGACTACACATTGATTGACATTAATTCAAACAACAGCATCACTCTGATTGATCAATGATGATCACTGATTAGTGTACCACAGCTCAAACATAGTAGTGTGTAAATATACCCTTTAGCGATTTAGGCTCGGTACACGTCGTTGTGGCGTTGCGGAGGAATTGTACTAGACAGGTATTTTTCATTTAGAGTAGAGGATGGTCTGGACGTGTACTTAGGAAGGAATTTTTTTATTTCTTGGGGAGAGGTTCGGTGGCCTTTAAGTTGCCTTGATAAATGAAAGAGCTGAGATTGCAATGTCCCTTTCACATTTCGCCCTTGATGCGACGCAACGCCTTACGACAAGATTTTTCTTATTTTTTTCTGTCGTGTTGTTATGCGTGGACACATTTGCAACTAGTATCAAGCAGATGCAAGCTGTTACACTACTCCCTTCCAGCGACCTAACACGTTAGGTGGCCGAAGACTGTCGCCGGGGAACGCCACGTGCATTTGAAAAAAAGCTTATCGAACGGAAAAATGATTAAAGTAGCTTTTGAATATTTATGTAGGTAGTTCGTAGCCAACCATTCAAGAACAAGCCCGTAGCCAAGGGGGCGGGGAGGAGGAGCCCCTTAAAAGTTTTCCTCCTCATCCTTGAAAGTTTCAAGTAGTCATTGGCTTAACACATTTTACACATCTTGCCCCCCCCCCCTCTGAAAAAATATTTCAAACTCTCACAGCCATACTTCCAGCCATTTCGCCCCTTCGGTACCCTGACTGGCTACCTGTCTGTCAGAAATCTGTTTGAAATGCTCTGAGACAGTTTTGAAAAAAATCCTTGATAAAATCGCGATTTTCGTCAATTAGTTCCACCATAAGATTGTGAAAGTACCCCCACTCGTAAAGGAACCCACCATCTCCGGCCATCAATCGTCCTTCCTTCACGATCTCGTTTGCGTCGTTTGTGGATATAACAGCCACAACCAGAGCTGCTACTTGTTATCTTTTATTCGCCCCATTTGTTGATACTTAAAAGTTACAGGTAAAATAAAGGTCCAAGTTTTACTATGGTTGCTTTAGAAAATCTGCTACGAGTTGCATACGTCCGGGTCCTAAGTCACCTGTCTTTCACAGCTACGAGATGGTCTCGTCACAGACGATCGAGCTGCATAATGTGGAAGAGAGTGTTGTGAGAGAAGTTGTGGTGACATGCCACCAAAAGGAGCTGATTTTAATTAGCAGTTAAAGAGAAATATGTCCCAAATAGAGATCCATATGAATCATTTCAATATCTTTTATCGTTCTCAAGATATACCCCATCAAAATTTGACGATGCTTTAAACAACTCATTGCCCATGGAAAATAATGATTTGAAGTACTGCAAAGTTCCAGCATATCTTTCAATTCTATGTGTTTTTTATTATGCTTGTTGTTCATGGTTTAGTGGGCTTTCGATATGAACTCAAAACATGTTCCAGGTATATCAAAATAAAGTTTTACGCTTTGTTCTTGATCTGCACCCTCGCACCTCATTAAATTCTTCACATTTTTTTCAATATGAATTGGCTTCCACTGTAGCTTAGAGTTTCTCAATTAAAGTTAAATCATATGTACAGGATTCTCAATGGTTTGGCTCCCAATTACTTAACACCAGATACTCTATCTGCAAATCACTCATACAATACTAGGTCGAGTGTCTCTTCCGTATTTGAACCCAGATTTTCTTCAAATTATGGTTTTAAAACTTTTAAATATACAAGTAGTGTTTTGTGGAACTCTTTACCTGCCAAAATTCAAAAGAGCAGTAATTCCTAAACATTTTTAAAACTGCTATGTTAAAAGGTATACTTTTATTCTCAACTAAGGGAGGAAGAGAGCTCTACTTTTTATACTTTTAAGTCTTAGTTTTTCGTTTTGTGTATAATGTGCTGTGCTGTTTTATGTAGTTTATTTTTAGGGACCACAGTGGAAATAAGTCTGCTTGTCAGACTTTTCTGTGTCATCCCTGCACATCTCTTTGTCTTACCTGCTGTTATTTTTTGCTTACTCCTTTTTATCTGGTATTCAGATTTTTGTATTCTCCATGTTTTGTTTCGTATTGATCATGTACAAATAAATCAAATCAAAAATCAAAAATCAAATCAAATATTAACCTTATATAAGATAGTTTATAGTTTGGTGGGTGATATTGATATTTTTCAAGCAAACAAGGTTACTTCCATAATAAATCCCTCGGGTAATACCAATACTGTAAGCGTCCTTACAGTATTACAGTATCCTTACAATAAAGGTTGCCCTTGACGAAGGATAACGTGAGCAGTAATTGTTGAGTCCCTCATTCGATGTCACAGATTTCCACATTTGGAACATGTTCTTTTATGATCAAGTGTAAAATAGAAACAACCCTGTAAATGTTCAATATTTGATGGATTTTGATGAAAATTGTGGCCTTTTTCTAGGTTTTTAATGCTTTTTACATCAAATATCAAAATATGTCATTTTCATGTCACTAGACATTTAACAACCTGTTGATAAGTTGATATTGCAATGACAGCCAAATATTTAGAAAAACGTTTTTATTTTTGGTTAAACCTTGGTTAAATGGGATACTGGATATTGACAGTCCTTTCCAAAGCTTCTGCCTGGTCCCCGACAATTTTAGTCAAGTTTTAATAAATAAAGATAGTCAGGCAGCTTCTCAGAATTTTGGTGAAGATCAAGTGTAATATTTATTAATTTCAGGCTGCCTAGAACAGGACCATGTATGACACACCCATGATGTAGACCTGAAGGTCAAAAGGTTGGTCATGTTAAGTCTTATTGTCCCTTGAGGACGTAGCTTCTTTGGGAAACAGAACTCCTTCGCTTTCGCCCTTTCGCTCTTCGTTAAAAAATCGAGGGAACTGTGTAAATAGTATGTTCCTTTTTAGCTAGTCTAGAAAGGGCCACGCATGACAAACCCATGATGTAGAGGTCTGAAGATCTAGAGGTTGTTCATGTCAATTCTGAATGTCCTTGGGGACGTAGTTGCTTTAGGGAGCAGATTTCCTTCGGGAGTAACGTTTGGTTTTCGTCCTATGTCTCTTCGCCAGAGAGTGGAGGAAGAGTCAGTCAATTAAGTCTTAGGGTCCCATATGGGGACGTAGCTCTTTCTGTTGTTAGCAGAACCCTTACTTCACCTTCCATATCCACCGAAGGGACTTCCGCAACTTATCATGATGGCATGGTTCTGGTGAGACCGTAATTTGCACCCCCCCCCCGCATGCTTGACTTGCCATAAGGCAAACTCATTGACCGCGGAGCCGATTTTGATGTGGGAGGCTAATCATCGCAGCGACCCTATATGTTCAAGAAAATAAAAACCTTTTAAGGCGG
>WURT03675175.1:0-13368 GCA_009936505.3 Holothuria glaberrima | reverse complement strand
CTCCTCAGTTAACAAACTGAAAATTTAGCAGTTAGCACATGTAACCCACACCTTCACAAACAGAAAAAAGTATTGTAAATATTATGGCAAAACCATTTCACCTTCACATTGTATTTGTACATCTCAAACTAGTTCATTTCAAGGACCAAATTATGTCAGTAACTGTAATTACACAGTATTTTCCTACAAGCCCGATGGCCTCTTGTACTATTTGTAAAAAGTTGAGCAATTGATTTTCAGCAGTCAAAAGTTTGTTTTGACATGTTTGTTTTTTTGTAGGGGCAATACTCTGAAGAAACTGGAAAAGGATACAGGGACCAAGATAATGATAAGGGGTAAAGGTTCAGTGAAAGAGGGTAAAGTGGGTCGTAAAGATGGTCAGCCCCTCCCAGGTGAAGATGAACCCCTTCATGCCCTGGTGACTGCAAGCAATGCTGAAGCTGTCAAGAAAGCTGTCGACCAGGTTTGTTAAGTAGTGTTGTGTTAGGTTGCAAAGTATGACTCAAGATTGCCTGATTCTCATATAGGATGTTTTAGAGTTTCTGGAGGCAGTTCCCTCCAGGACAATTTCACCCTGTGTCATTTCCACCCATGACAATAGTCTCTCAAATAACTGCTAACACGAAAAATTTTTGAATTACCTAGAGGGGGAATTTTCTGGGAAAAGTTGTCTGTGGTGAGAATGGTCTGGTGGAAGGGGGGGGCAGAAACGAGTTAATCAGTTAGTTTTTAAAGCTGAATCACTTGAAATGTTATGAAAACAGAACTGTTTGTGAGGTTTTCAAATAGCTTTGGTACTTAAAACTAGGACATGTTACCAATAAAAAGAAATAGTTAAGTATTAATAGCTTAGGAGTTGATAGAATTGTTCAGCACCTTGAGATGCTGTGTTCGTCAGGAGGAGTTTGTGTTAGTTTATTCATAAAACATAATCGTATACATTAAAAAGTGTAAGTTTTATTCCAATTTCACAAAGCAATAAACAAAATCAGAAAAAATGGCATAAAATCTTGAAGAAAATAACTTACATTTATGGTAGGAAAAAGTGAAGAAATGTTATATCCAGGCCTGGAGAAGCAGATTTTAGAGGAAGAATCTACTGTTGTGATCATTTTTCATACCCTCAGAAAATGTAAATAATTCTTTTAAATTCTCTGCAGATCACCCAAACCATCAAAGAAGGGATCGAACAGCCAGAGGGACAAAATGACTTGAGAAGGAAACAGCTACGAGAACTTGCCAAGTTAAATGGTACGCTAAGAGAAGAGGACATGCTCAGGTATGATAGTCAAAGCTGCTGTGTGTTATGAAAGATTGCTTGGGAGGGCACCTTACCTGTAAGGTATTTATAAATACTAGAGATGTTTGTTTCCCCCTTTGAAACGTGCTATGTATCTGTGCCCAATGTTTGTGCAAAGTTCATCTAGGCTCACTATAACTTGCACAAACAAAGCAAGTAAGGAAAGAAAAACTCTGCTGTAGGTTGTCTTTGGCTACATGTACTTTATTGCTTAAGGCCATATCCTGTTAAGCATACAAGGGCCCTAATGTGTAATCAAAACAATCTCTGTGCATGTTGTGTAGTATGAGGTACTTTGCATCTTTGTCAGTCTAAGAGAAGTCACCAATTGAGACTTTTGCTTACTCTACAGGAAATATCATACTTGGGGTGACGAGTATCTCTCTTGAAGTTTTGTGCTGTCAGGATTTCACAAACATCATAGCAGAGAGTGACCACATGCTTTCCCTTTTGTGGGAAATCCCCAAAGTGGCTATTTCTTCTATTTTTGTCCATTCTTTCAAATAATTTTTCCATGTGTGACCTTCTCTTGTAGGTGTTCAAATTGTGGTGCCACTGACCATCGTACTTGGCAGTGTCCTGAGAAACAGAACGTCACCAGCAACGTTTTGTGCGGGATCTGTGGAGCAGCTGGACACGTTACTGCTGATTGTCGTCAGAAAGCCAACATTGAAAGCCCATTTAGCAACAATCAACCGGCGGGACAGCAACTTGGAGGTAACCTGGAACGAGCAAAGATGGACTCAGAGGTGAGCAAAGTGTGTTTGAAGAGATTGGGATGAGAGATGTATGAATTGGTGATTGGAATGTTAGCTCTGTTGCTTATGACAAGACCTATGGCTCAGTGAAGTACTTATGCTGAGCCTCTATGCGGATTTGATGCATTACCTTACAGATTTCATGCATTGATGTTCACAATAAATATAAAAGGAAAGTGAATTTTCTCCTAAATTTGATACAGTAACTACAAAAACCATATGAAATATCCTCGAAAGCAGTTCACAGTTTTGCCTCAAGTGGTGTCAAGTTTAGCCTCCTGTTACATCAGAGAGCATCTACAACTGCAGAGCTCACAAACCCTAGTATGCACTGGACCCTAGATATATAAGTGCTTTGTGCTATGCACATTCATACATTCACTACATGTACATGTGTACATACTCCACAGTAAGTGATGACTTAAGTGTTCCATTACAATTGGGCTTTTTGACTCAGTGGCCAATTTCTTCGCGGAAAATAGGTAGTGAAGTGATTCAGTCATTGTTTCTTGGTGTACCTTGTTACTGTCAGCCAAAGGTTCATGTTGTGTTTAGACCAAGTGAAGAAGTCTTTTCATCTTTGCCTAGTTTCTTATCTTATGACTAAATTGAAAACCAGTACTTCGTTTTTTGCAGTTGACGTTAAAATATTCTTCCTACATCCTAGCACTGTACTTTAGAAGGTGATTCAGTGCTTCTCAAAATTTTCTTGTTTTACCTATTTCTTAAAATTCGTGTATCTTTCTGTTTCTTTTATTTTCAGTACATGTCCTTCATGGCTGAACTTGGCGAAGGCCCTCCCCAGAGTCAGAGTGAAAGGTCTAATAACCAGCAGCAACAGCCCCCAACCAGTGGACAACCACCTGTCAATCCCCCATCTCTACTTCAGCCCCCAGTGAGCCAGACGCAAAATGGAAGTGGCCAGTCATCGCTTGGCAGTAGTCAGAATAACCAAGGACCAAACAATGTGGGACCCAACAGTAATCAAGATGATAGGCCCCCATTTACCAGAAGGAGCCCATATGACAGAAGTTCCTTTGGTAGTAACAGAGGGCCTGGGGGTACCCCTGATGACAGAGGATCCTACAACGACAGTTACGGCAGTGGTTCCTCACAGTATAGAGACAATTTCCAGAGTGGTTCACAGTATGGTGATAGCCCTAGGCCATTTAGAGGGCCACGACCCCTGGTAATTGCTTTTTCTTATGCAAATTAGGTACAGGCTCTCCTGTTTGTTTTGGATAGTTAAGGAGGGATTACAGTTCACCTGCTCAGAAATTTGCTTCAGTGCTGTGTTTGATAATTTATAAGAAGTAATTTGGGAGGGGCATTAGGAGGGGCATCGTATCACGTCTTTGATCACTCTTAAATCGGAAGCATACATCCACATTCTTTTCATGGCAAAAATTCAAGTGTGGGTTTACGTAGAGCAAATTTTCATAACTGTTTTGTCCACAACTTCAGGTTTTTGTTCTCTACATTGCTTTTACAGATGGGAAGTCCAAGTCCTTATTCATGGAGAAGGGATCGAAATGAAGATAGGGGAAGCCAGTTTGGTGGACCCCCACCTAGACGTTTTCCTCCACCTTTCAATCGGAGAGGACCTGGCGGTGCAGGTGGACCGCCTCCTCGTGGTATGGGTCCTGGAGGTCAGATGCCTCCTAGAGGACCACCTCCTCCAGGGCCTGCTGGTATCCCACCATTAATGAGCATGCCACCAAATATGGGACCTCCGAGTGGTATGGGTCAACCCAGACCTCCAATACCCCCATTGGGTTACATGAGCGGTCCACCACAGCTTGGAGGACCTGTTGGGCCACCGATGAATGTTCCATGGGGCAATCCTGGTGGCATGCCTCCAGTTCCCCCATCATCTCAGCAAGGTCTACAGCCAACAGCACCATCCTCACAGGCACCTACCTCAGTGGCATCTGTTTCAGCAACCACAAGCACAGGTAGGTCCTAGCCTAGTTCTGGTCTCCCCACTAGACTGTTACTATTATTTCCATAATTTATTGAATCCAGTATAATTGCAAACTCAGTAAAGGGTGGTTTTGACTTTGAACAAAACCATTGTCTCTGTTTCTCATGTCAACCCTCGGTGTTTAATTGAGGGAGGTGTTAGATGATTTGAAAGTGGGCCCTGTGCAAGTGCTGCTACTTTGGCCAGAGTTCCAGTAGCTATGAAAAGTTATGGCATAGTCATGGAATATTTATTCACAACCAATTTTTTGAAAATGACTGAAGCCTTGGAAAAGGCCTGAAATTTTGTCAAGAGTGTAACCTCTTTTTGAATGCATTTACAATGCATATCAAGGAGTTTTATTGAATGATCTACATGATAAATTTTCATAAGAAGCAAATGAAAACAATAGAAGTTTATTCAGAAACCCTGTCTATTTATTAATGTGTAATTAACTGGTGTCTGTTAATGGTTGGTTATAGACACCAATTCTGAATGTGGTCACCAGCTTTGTATAAAAAGCAGTGCTTAATTTGAGTGACACCAACATCCTTTACTTTGTCTTTCAGCCCAACCAGTGCCACCTCCACCATCTATGGCTGCTCAGCCACCCCCACCCCCTCCTTCTAGTGACCCACAACCTGCTCCCCCAGCCCCTCCAGGAGGACAACCTTTCCAGGCTACAAACAGTAAGTAATATAATAATAACTAGTATTGTACAGTGCAGACTCTGACAAGAGTTGTACAATGCACTTTAAGAGTGCTGAAAACACAAAAGTTAAAGAGATTTGGGGGAAGAAAAGTTTGCAGACCACACTTGAATTGAACAATGGAATCCAAAGACCTAAGTTGGAAAACTACTGTCACGAAAATATTTTGTATATGACATTGGAACCTGAAGGTGAAATGCATAGTGCAAATGTCTACATCTAACATTAACTTGCTGATGTCGTAGAGCATTTAGGTACATTGAGGTACCAGTTTTCATGGCGCAGAAGGCTAGAATGAGGATTTTGTAGGCAATACAGAGTCTGATAGGTAGTCAGTGTAGATCATGCAGTGTAGGAGTGATATGAGTAAGCAAGGGCAGGAAATAAGTGGGGGCCACAGGCGATTTGCTGGCACATTTCTGAAAAATTGCCCTGTAACAAAGAAAAAACATGCGGGTGAAAATATCATGCTGTCTTGACAAAATCACCCCTTGAAGGCTGTGTGTAGATAAGAAAAGTCCCTCCAAATAGTGTGAGGTTTAAGGAGCTCTGCAACTGACCCCACTCGCCTGAAAAAAAATATGAAAAGCAAGGAATTTGATCCTGAAATACCATACATCACAACGACATCACAGTGCTACCTGGAACATAGTAAGCTACATGTACACGTACGCATAGTGTGCATAATTCAACTAAACAAAATGTGCAATGTGTGTGCGTATCATAACATATGATATAGCTAAGTGCATTGACTTCAGTATGTGAAAAGCGCCCTTATTCATGCCAAAAG
Organism: Holothuria glaberrima; assembly: GCA_009936505.3. Taxonomy (NCBI): domain Eukaryota; kingdom Metazoa; phylum Echinodermata; class Holothuroidea; order Aspidochirotida; family Holothuriidae; genus Holothuria; species Holothuria glaberrima. Next base: position 7,847 of record WURT03675175.1, on the reverse strand, counting down.
AGCTCCCATGGAGGAACTCGCGGCGGGCTTTTTTGGACGGTTGCCATTGAAAATAGCCCCTGTGAGGTGAAACTGAATTCCTGCCCTGGAGTAAACCTGTTCACCCTGTGGACTATACCAGCTGCCATGTTCTGGATCCTTTGCAATCGCGATAAACTGCAAGGTTGCTACCCAAGCAGAAGAGAATTACCACAGTCAAGATGACTTAAAATTTACAGCATGAACCAGTTCATCAGTTGCAGGCCTATCGAAATGTTTCTCAGTTGTCCCTCTCCCCTGATATAGAACATTGTGGAAAATGTGTTGACAAAGAGACAACCTGTCATTGCTGAAAATTATATAGTTGCTATCATTGCTCAAAAACAAGGGAAGTATTTGATGGGCATGTCACTACTAGAGTAGAATGCAGAACCACTTGGAATCAGGTCAAGATATCTGCCAGTTTGATATAAACCCAGAGCACAATGTATAATATGCAATGGAGCTGAAAGCCTTGTCTCTTTGTTTCTCTTGAACCTTAAAAAGGTTGCTTTGTGATTCGTTGAGGTAGTATTTTCTATATGAACTATGCAGACAGTTATGAAAAATTGGCCCTTTCTTTATGCAAGTGTCTGAAAATCATTTTGGCAAATTACGTGATGGTCTCCAACATAGTATCATCACCCTTTGCAGATACTGGTGCTATGACTGTGAGTTCTGGTGGAGTATCCATGCCCACTCAGTCTCCATGGCAACAGATGCAGCAGCAGCAGTCAGTCTCCATGGCAACCAGCCAGGGGGTTTCTAATACTTCACCAGGTACCTGCATGCTTACCATGTAGAACACTAATTGACTTTGGCTTTTAAACGTGAAAAATTAAAAGTGGCTATGTTTTGAAATCTAATACTTGCTTTTTTGATGAATGATGTACTTCCTGTCACAAGTGTGAAAAAAATTTATATTAGGGATTCAACATTTGGTGGATTAGGAGGGGTCTGAAGGGATGGGCTCCCCAACCCTCCCTCACCTGTTTGCCAAAAAATTTAAATTGAGCATTCATAATTGTAGTGATACCATAGTTTGACTCATTTTGCACCCACACCAGGAACCCAGAAATGAAGGATAGTGTACTGGACATGTCATCATTATAATTTGTTTAACAAACTATTGAGGTGGCCAGGAGGGGGGGGGCTGAGGGATGCAAATGAGTTTTGGTAGGTTTTCTGACCTTTTATTCTGAATATGCATGCTTGTGGTTGGTGTTACAATAACCTTTATTATGTTGTCATTGCAGCAAGTACCAGTGCACCTCTGTATCCATGGCAAACTGCAGCAGCAGCATTGGAAGCAATGGCTGCTGGACGAAGTCAGCCATCCCTCCCCACAAGCAGTGCTGCCACTTCTTCAGCGCAAAAGAAATCCACTACTACTACTGCTGCTACAACTACACCAGCCAGCACTGCTGGGGTTAGCATGACCCCTCCCACCCAACCAGCAGTCCCTCAAATGGCACCTATGATGGGTATGGGCCAGATGCCTCAGTGGTCACAGATGATGTACCCAGCAATGGGGATGGGTATGGGGATGATGCCAGCAATGGGACAAATGGGAATGATGATGCCACCCCAGCCAGCCATGGGTACACCCATGATGCCACAACAGCAACAGCCCATGTTGAGCCAAGGTCAGCCGCAACAACAGCAAACATCCACTGCAATGCCATTCCAACCACCACCTCCACCCATTGATAGCAACCAGATGGCTTCTTTGGTCAGTGCACCTCCCCCACCTCCACCTCCACCTTAAAAGTCAGATAGGGCACTTGTTTTGATACGGATCTGTTTTTCCCCCACCCCTACTGTTGTTGCCATAAATCTTTGAGATGTATTAGAGGGAGACAAACTTTTCTTGGACAAATAAGATTGGTGGTGTTAGAAGCAAACTTTTGGTTTCTTTTTAAAGTGGTCGACGCCTATGAAATCCTCGTTGCAAGCTTGAAAAATTACTGATGTAAGAAAAAGAACTCACTCAGCAGGAAATTAGCATAGTGAAAAGTCTGCCTTGCAGCTTCTGTTGTGAATAATGAAATTAAATTTTCTGTAACATTCATCATTCTATAACAAATGAAGTTAAATTTACGTGAGCAGACTGCCCAGTTAAAGTGCAGCTGACGAGTTACATATTCTCCTATTAAGTGGCTGTTATGCAGGGATTTGAAATATTGTCCTTTTAAATGTGAATTTTTAGACTTGGGATTTCTTTATCATGCTTTGGTTGAACGGAATAAGTGGGCTCTGTAACTGGTGTTTTAAAATAATTGGAGTGCAGGAGGGTGGGAGGTGGGAGTTAGAGGAGGGGAGTGATAGGGATGTTGGACTGTGGAAAATCAGGGGATTGAACAGGTTAGAATATTCCCTTTGATTGTTTTATACTTACTCTGGATTTATAGGTAAATTTTATGAATATTATAGATTCTATCCTATAGTTTTTGTGTTTGCATGAACAGTCTTATTTTGTTTGTATTAAAAGTTAAGGTATTGTCTGCATCCCTCTGATTTTGTTATCACCACTCAAGAGGAACACTCACGGGTAGAACTGTGCTGGTCGCCTAATGTAATTGTATAGGTTCTCAGTCCTACAAAGATCACAGTTGAGTAACATCTTTGCCCCTAAGCTAACATTTCTAGCAAAGATGAATTGTCTGGTTTAGTTTTCCAGATTTATTGATAAGTATCACTTTAAATGTGGGGCCAGCTTTCTCATTCTGTAGCTCTGTATACATAACTGATACCAGTGCCATCTCACAAATTGGTGCATTATGCAAATATTGTTTGAACAGTAAAGAGGGGGTAGTAAGCGGTGCAGGAGGGGGGTTTCCCTACCCAAAGCAAAATCTTAGTTTTGTTGTAGACCTCCTAATTGATATAAGTAATAAGATAAAACAGTGCTAGCAAACCATGATAACTTTTTCTCACCACATCCCATGCCCCATCCCTTCCATTTTCTTCCATCACCCTATCTCCCTCTCTAACCCAGCTCCACCTGATATGCCCCTTCCTTCATAAAATGTACTGGTAGCCTCTCTGTAATCAGTAATTGATAATACATATTTGATAAAGTAAATAGTTTGTATGTTGTATGTGGACAAGCTTGTGGTGCCAGGTTGAAGGTGTTTAAATAAAATTTCAGTTGTTGAATACTTTGAGTAGACATTCATATGATTTTGATAGAGATTTGACGAATGAAATTTTGAACATAAATGCTATTTTTGAAAACATGACTAACAGATCACTGCTGTCCTGTTTGGAGGAAAGGTGTGATTTGAATTTGGCTTGAAATATTATTAAAAAGTATTGTTATGCCAAGACTGTAAATAATTCTAGCACAAAGAGTGCATTAAGTAGGTAACTTTCTATTTTTTAAACAATTTGAAGTTAAATATAGATAGTGTAATGTAATATAGATAGTGTTGAAGTTAGCTGAGGAAGGGGAGGGGAATGAGAGCAAAAGAGGAAGGGGTGAGGGCAGGATGGGGTAGGACTTGATTTGTGGATTTAAAATTCCATAGGGTAGCCTTAGAATATGCCCTACTGTTGAGTACGGTGTCATGAGTACAAGTAATGGGTACACATTCTTTTCAGGAATAGTCGTAGTCTTTGTTATTCTCATTGCTTCACTTTCAAAGTCTGTAAGTTTCTGTTTGAGTACAAATCGTTCTTTTTAAGTATGAGTACAGTCAATGTTAAAGATTGAATATGGCTGTTCTTACTACAAGTGTACCATACACTGATAGTGATGAATAGTGAAAGTTGAAATTCCTCTGTGGTTTTTGTATGCTCCTCTATGGTTGGATCCAGTGGGCCCCCAAGCCCCCCCCCCTTTTTTTTTGATTTTTTATTTTCAATAAGTGCCACACACACTGATGTCCCAGTATACTGGTTTGTGTCCATATATGTTCTTTGCCCAGTTCCACATATTCCCAACCCACTTCAGCAGTCATTGGTCCACCACTGACTTTCTCAGTGTTTCCCTTACTTGCCCTTTACTAGTGTCATTAAATGGGACTGGTTTATACTTGGTTATTCTCTGTAGATATTACTCTTTTTTAACAGTTCCCCCCCCCCCCCCCAAATGTGGGAAGTTACATTTGTTGGGCTGGTTCATTGTGTGAGTCTGAGGTAATGTTTTTCAATGAGAAAGATTTATCAGTTTGAGTGTGTCTACTCTAAACCCACATGTTCAAATAACGAGAAGATAACAGAATAAACAAAAGGGAGAATAAGTTGACTACTTTGTTTTTTTGCTTTTTATTTTCGTAAAAATATTTTACTCCAAAACCTTTGACTGGAGATAGTTTGCCAGCTGATTTCAACAGGGTTCCGTTGTTCCCCATGTTTTGGAGTTTATCATGCTAAATTTGTATTAAAATGGCAAAATGCCTCTTTTTCTGTATAAGGTGTTTTCACATGCATTGAAAGTATAAGGCCAGAACGAATCCGAGTGGTTCATATGACTGTACTAAAAGCAATAGCAATACAATCCGGCCCGGAAGCCCCAAACGAATTAAAAAAAAGGTTGAAAAATTATTGAATGTTATCGCCAGGCTTATTCATAACATTTGGTACTAAGGCAGGGCGGGCGGAGGGGCAGATTCTTTATCAAATTAGGAAAACGACGGTAGCGCGGCCTCTATCTTGGTAAGTTCGGTGGCAACATTTTTGTTTCACGTGACTCTCCGTCCATACATGTAAGAAGTCCGTGGGGTTGACCATGTTCGTTGTTAATGATAAGAAATTTCGGCGGTGCAAATCAAGCGTTCTGTCTGGCCACCCTGCTAGCGTTGCATTTTAGTTGTCGAATCGCCCGTGACTTAGATTTTCCTGCCGATTACATGGGTAATGTGGCCCGCAAACGAAAATTAAGAACTATTTGTCCAGCTCCTTTTTGCTCTTTTACTTCAATTAAATTAGGGCCTACAATTTCTCAAATTAACTGAGTGACCCGGTCCTTCACCAAAAATATAACGAGTTACCTACCACTACGTTCGCGGACGGACCTAAATGAGGCTATTATTCCCTGGTGCCGTCACAGAAATGAAATTATGGCTTAGCCTACTTTAATATCTATGGGTGCGATCAATAGATGTTTTTGAAACTATAACTGACAATCTTGGGACAAAAGACAGTGGAAAACCGTAGATGCCTTGTAAAAGACTCGGTAGTATATGTGTTGCTTCTGTGCTATATTGGGCTGCAGCATGTGCTGCATATTTCGCGAATAATGAACCTAATGTTATAGGAGAGATATGGCTTTGTACACGAAGTCCTAACGCAAAAAAGATTAAAATTACAATCTTTGTTTTTAACTCTTACTAGATAAAGAGAGTACCTCTTATGGTCAGATGAGAAGTACTGACAATTACTAGCAACGTCAGCATCTTACTTAATCGTGAAAAATATTAAGTAAAGAGGTGAAAGGCAACAAAAATTTGATGAATATTCTACGGTAGCTTATACATGCCATTAAGAAATCTGGCAAAAAAAAACAAAAAACTATACATCAGTCAATAGAGGAACACAATAAGCACACCCTGCAGCAATATGTCAGGTTATGATCTGTCGGGGTCCCAAGTCAACTTTCAACATGGTGGTGCATGGTCACCACCCCGAATGAATGGAATCTTCTCTTTTTCATACCATTATACTTGTATCTTTTAGGCCTACTTTTTCTTTGAGAAGAATTCATGATTGTTATTCAGGAACAAAAGCATCACGCCGAATAACAATCACACCCAAAGAATCAGGCTCAATGTCATGAGGCATGAGGGAGAATTCCCCCCCCCTCTCGGGCGCTTAGCCAGCCCAGCCGGTCGGGGGGGGGGGTTGCAACTGAATTAGGATGATCGTCTCGATTTCATGATGCTTTTCAAATTAACTTAGATGTGTGGATGCGCCGCTCGCCTGTATCCCAAAAATGTCAGTACCGTCCTGGGCAGTGTCCCATAGGGCTGGGACAAAGCCCCGTAAGTTCTGTAAGTTTACAAAATTTTGAGCATTTAGAATGACTCGGAAGCATTAATTTAAAGGGATGAGGGCATTTAACCAAAAGGGTAAATCTATTTAACAAATTTTAGATAAAGATCCCCTGATGAAAATTCTGTTAGAATTATTTGAACATTTTTTACAGTTCTCAAGATACACTGACCTCTTCAAAGTTGTAAAATTTCTGAGTTTTCTCATTAGCCATGAGAAAAATTTTGGTGAAAAGTGTTGCACAGTATGTTTCTATCGTTAATCCTTTTTGAAAGTTTTACTAGATCCTTCATAGATTATTACTAGATGGTTTCTAGTTTGGTTTTTACTGTGAACATGTTCAAAATAGTAACTACTTCTTAAACAAACCGTTGTTTTCATGCCACCATTACAACTGTCCTTGGCAATGAAGGTTCAAAAACAATGGATAATATAACACGCCTTACTAGTCCCTTATTCACGTCACAAATCTGCATATGTAGCTCGTGTTTATTCATGATATAAGTGCAAATCACCAAGTCCTCACATTTTGTATTGTAATGTGTCATATTCTTGTCTCGAGATATGCATACCATGCATGATATCATGAAATAAGGTTAGGTCTTGTAAAACTGGTAACTACTTGATGGATTTTGATGGAAATTATTGCTATTTTAACTTTTATGTTTTTAAAACAAATAGACAGGTATGTAATTAATTCACATGTCTAGTGACCTTAAATATCGTCAAATGGCCTGACATAAATACGTAACGACGATCACAATGTAATATTTTTTTTATGATAGACTGAGTCGGACTTAAAGGGCAGTCTTTCGCGCAGAGTAAAAAATCTCCCTTCTAAGTTTTATCTAGCCCCTCCCCCTTAATACATGTCTGGTGTACTCAGTGATGTAGGTGGAACGACATTTTGTGTGAGGGGGAAAAGATCAATTTCTCCGACGATTTCTTTTCTTCGATGTAATATTTTGGCTTCTTCTTTCTTAGTAACAAGGGCGTCAATAATATTTTCAAATGTACTGGTTTGACTTAAAACTTAAGATCTGTCCAAGAGAGACGGGCCTATTTGGGGTGGAGGCCTTTCCCACTTTGGAAACTTTTAAGAAAGTCCTAGCGTTTAGATGCAATTGGGTGCATTTTTTTTAATATTTTGGAATAGCATGACAAAAGATAATTTTTTTATAATTGTGAAAATAATTATGCGGTTCAATTGTAAGTTACATTATACTTTTTGAAAGAAGATAAAGGCTGAGGGTAAGGTATACTTTAGTGAATCCAATGAAATGTTGTTATATTATGGATAGTTTACACGTAAACAGGACCATGCATTTCCCCAAAAATTGCCAAGTGCCAAATCGATTTTCATGGGAGATTTCACCCAAGTAAGGTGCGGCCGACGAAGCCTTTGACTTCTATCGTTGCTTACGTGGGAGGATGCACGGTATATTCTTTTTTCAGTCATATCCCTGACGTTTGCCCAAGTGAACACAGAGCAAATTCTAATTTGGCTATTCAAAGAAATATGAAGACTGGTTGACTGATGGTGGATATTTAAAAATTGCAACATCTGGTCTTGTTTAAATCATGTATGCAGAACCTATGCCACCCACAGTGTTGGTATGTCCAGGATCTGCTACTAGTAATAGCTCACTGGTAATTGATTGAAGTGCCCACTCCCTGGTACACACTACAATGATCGGACCTTGCACGTTTCAGTCTAAACTTTTGAGTTTTACGACTACCGGAGTAGACACACTCACTCAATAAAAACAATAGCACGAATAATGAGAGAGTACATGAATAAGTCATATTATGGTAATGAAAATTGCGTCCAAAAC
>WURT03675164.1:0-17120 GCA_009936505.3 Holothuria glaberrima | reverse complement strand
TATCTCTAGAACAGAACAAGCTACAATAAAGCTGTTTGCTGCTACTTGTTTATAATTTGTTGCTTTATCATATGTTCATACTGAGGGAACAATGTTTTTTTTCCTTTAATATGCTAAAATAATCCGTCTTTTCGACAGAATTGACTGCATCATGTTCAGCCGGTGATTCAACAGATACAAACTTGGAGTTGTCTTTGTGAACTAAATAACCTTCATTTACACTCGTTCTAGAAGTGTGTGATACACAAACTTAAGTAACCGAGGAGGTTTTGTTAATTCTTTTTTGTAAGTTGATAATGTTGTAACACAGCTTAAAAAAACTATCATGGTCTCCCTCTACAAGGTGCTGGACAAGTTGTCGAACTCAGAACAACTGGTAGTCTATTTGCCTGGGTGGAACCAATGGTCCTTAAAAGCATTCTAGTTCGACAGTCAACCTAATTCTATTTTGAAATTTTCAAAAATTTGTAACTTCATTATTGACTTGCAAATACCAATTGTAAAGTAAATAAAAGATGGCATTTGCGGTAAAGACATTTAATTTGGGAGCCTGTTTTGACAAATTGGTTTGAAAATTCAGTAAAAATGCCTATTTTTTACTAAAAATGGCAAAAATCGGAAATTGCAGCATAATTTTAACCAAATTCATTATACCCTTCTGTAAGACCCACAATCCCTAAATTCCACCAAAAGTGACCCAAAATTGGCTTTCTTGCTCCAAAAAGAGGCAGTTCAAAGGTTTGTATATTTCCGTCATTTTCGTCTGATTACAAAAGTTTGAAAAGAAAAATGGTCTATAAGGCTTTCATTCTTTTCTGGCCTGATATAAGATATTTTGAAAAGGTGTAGAATCTTGCAACTAAAAATTCTGACAACACTAATGAGCTCGGCGAACAGGCATCAGTTTCACAAATCAGCGAAAATTCGTAAGGTCATCGTAATAAACTGCTGATTCTATCCCACCACCCCTCAAAGATAGTGCATTATTTAGGGTCATGAGGCAGCATTTAGAGTCAACCCAGTGAAATGAGGGACAAAAAATACTGCTTTGGCCGTTTTCTTCCAAAGTCTTCCAAAATCGTTCTGCCATTAAATATTGGCAAGGACAGTTATACATTCCAGTATTGATGCCTGGACTATTTCATTGTAGAACAGGAACCATAATAACCTTCATGGTCTCTTCGTGATATTAAAGAAAAAAAAAACCAAACTCGTCCTTCAGCAGGAAGCGCGGCAATAATTAAGTTATAAAATCCCCAATTTAAGGTTAAACAGTCGGCCGAATGCGCAATGACACATTCCTTTCTTCTTAACCTTGGAAAATCTTCCAAAAGCTGCGTTTTTCTTACCAAAATCGTCCAAAAGGCGTAGGACGAAATAGCAAAATAAATAAATTTGTGCCTCAATTTTATTTCAAATTATCTTCCAGCGTATTAATGTGCTTTACTTATATTATGAACTCATTTGCATATTTCATTCACCGATACTGCGGGCAGCAGAGCTATGTGCTCTTTGTTCATTATCTTTTTACGAATGCCATCTTGCTAAGGTTACTCATTAATAAGATTCAGCATTCATATCGAATCCACGAGTCTCAGAAATATCACAACAAAAACCTATTTGCAATTGTTCAAATTTCGCTTTTCCACAGAAAAAAAAATGCTCAGAGAGTACAAAGCAACACAGCATCTCTAGGGACTACTTTCATCACCATCATCGCAGATAAAACAAAGCATTGGTGTTACGTTGGGCCAATGTTGGCAACCTTTGGCAACAGTTGGTTTAATGTTGTGTAGACAACTAAAGACAGGGCCAACATTTCACCAACCATATGCAGCCAAAAATTGTAAACTACATGTATTGCCAACATTTGACCAACATTATAGGCCAATTGCAGGGCATCATGCATTTGAACCACATTAAACCGACTTCAAGTAGCCAACTGATGGATGCTTTTCATTTAACCTACATAGAACCGCTTTCATGAAGCTAGCCGTTGGTCATTATGTGTTCAACCAACATTAAGCCAGCTATTTTTAGCCAAACATCGGTCTTTATGTAAGAAACCAACGTTGAGCCAGTTCTAAGTGACCAACATTTGGTCATCATATATTAAACCAGCATTGGACCAACACGTAAAACTATTGAAATTTCTACAGGCTATTAACAGTAATACCGTACTAAAACAGTATAAGGGACTTTATGTATAGTCCCTTTCAAAACAGTAAATCGAGGCTCAAAATTCATCAACAAGAACTCCTTTATAATATAACCACGTATACATATATATATATATATATAAACAGCAACAGCGTATGTGGACTGAAAATTGTTTGAGGTAAAGTTCCCTTCAACTTGAACTCTGAATCTGATGAACAGTTAGAACTTTCCCTACAACCTATATGTCTGGCCCAACCTCAACACTGGATTCCGGTTGTACGTTGCTTAAGACTGACATTGGTTTCGGTTGGAAAATGGTAAGCGGCCCAACACTGGCCCAACGAAGGATCAACAGAAAAACAATAAGCTAGTAATTTTGGTAGTAAGCCAACCTTATAATTATTGAATGACAGCTACTTAACTTCGCAGTGAATATTTTGCAAAACGTTTACTTACACTGTGGCAAATTTTGCCAAGACACTGTGAATATGTTTTACATGCTGTGAAATTCTATTAGAAAATAAGGTTTATATATCTTTTATATGAATGGAGCATTCCGAGCTTTTCAAAGGAGATTTGTGCTCGTAATGCAGGTCTTATTGAAATAAATTGTAGCTGGCAATGGTGGATTCTTGCTGGAAAATTATGTTTCTGTACAATACAATATAAAGAGGAGTATTGAAACAACATGAAGAAAATTGTATTATTTATTATATTTATATTTAATAGCTCAACAATCATATGCAATTTATATATGAAGTTTAAATTAAATCCTAATTCATTTGAAAGTGGCTAACAATAGCTAAGATCGTTGATTGACGAAATTTTGGCTAAGATCATGTATAGTATGGAGGCCGTGAGTCTAGTATGTTTAGTCTAAGTTGTCCCTTGGAGACGTATCTCCTTTGGGAGCAGAACTCCTTTGGGAATAAACGTTTGGTTTTCGCCATTCGGCTCTTCGCCTTTGGAACTTTAGAAGAAGTAGTGGCTATCAAAAGCCATCCTAGGAGCTTTTAAACTGGTAAAGGGTAATCTCTGACTTATAGCATTGTGATTATGGGTTCCCAGAATGAGCAGTTGATGAGAAGTTTTAGAAAAAGAGACATAGTTTAGTTGGTGCAACATTCCTCCAACCATTCTTTGCACTGTTGGATATGAAATTTGGTTAAATGTTGGCAAAATGTCATTGACCCACTGTTGCAAACGGCCAGATGTTTCCACCTATAGACCTTTGGTCAAATGTTTGCCAGCTAACAGTTGACACCACTTACTTGACCAAAGTTAACCAAATGTTGGAACTGACGGTTGATGCAACTTTTCGCAAACGTTGGGCCAATGGCGTACCCTTTGGTAGGTAAAATTTTGACCCATTATAAAATTGTTTCAAGGCCCATGCTTTTCCCATTGAATACTCATCCATTGAGATAACATTATCCCAACCGTTTGGTTGGGTATACTTAATGGTTTTGCTCGATGAGCATACACCAGAGTAACGTTCACCTTGACAGAAAAGTTGAAGTATGATTTAAAACTTGAATTGTTCAGTCTGTTTTCATTTTGTTGAGTGTAATTTTAGTTGCTCATCCAAATAACGAAAAGAGTTTGTACTGTTTCATGTTAACATTTTGTGGCCATTTAAATGTCGTCGTGTTCCATGCACAGTTGACACACTGCCTCCTTAGGTGCCCAGGAATTGATGCTTCTGCAATAACAGTTACCATTGAGCTTGCAGGGCTGTAGTCGAGTCCAACAAGGTCGAGTCCATGTCCGAGTCTAAGTTCATAAGTTCAATTCCGAGTCCAAGTCCAAGCCCTAGGGGCTGGAGTCCAAGTCCAAGTTCGAGTCCAGTGTTCTCGAGTACAAGTCCGAGTCCAAAATTGTAAAACAAGTATAACGCCATCTAACACACACAATGGTTTGTTCTCATTGTTCCTCGTCCTGTTTATTAACATACATATTAGAAACAAGTGTTCTGGATTTGTTCTATTTATTTCCAAGTCCAAGTCCGAGTCCAGTGTTCTCGAGTCCAAGTCCAAAATTGTAAAACAAGTAAAGCATTTTCTGGTATTTAACTTTGAAGGCTTAATGCATTAAGTTCAGTATGCTACTACAAACTGACTAATCAAATGAGAAAACACACATGCCAAACTGAATGAAATTATAGTAAAAAGTTGAACAAAATATGCTCTCTGAACAACCATTTCACATATCCTTGGCAATAGCCACAGGGACCATACAGCTAAGGCCCCTTTGTCACATCGCCATTTAACACACAGAATAGTTTCGTCTATTTGTTCCTCTTCCTGTTTATTTACATACACATGAGAACTAAGTATTCTGGATTTTTTTCTTTTTATTTCCAAGTCCAAGTCCGAGTCCAGTGTTCTCGAGTCCATGTCTGAGTTTAAATCCAAAATTATAAAACAATTATAGTATTTTCTGGTGTTCAGCTTTGAAGGCTTAATGCACTAAGTTCAATATGCTACTACAAACTGACCAATCAAATTAGAAAAACCACATGCCTGATGTGGATAAATGAAATTACACAGTGAATATATCACTTTCTCTTTCAAGACTTTATGTCCACTCTTCCCCCCTCCCCCAAAAATGCTGGAGAATAACGGCTTATTAAGAACCACTAATACCTTACCGTTTCACTCTTTTTATGTAAAACGTAGAACATGAAATTCAACGTCAAAATGGTTAGCACGCCATGGTGAGAATATTCAAAAATATTTTGAGAAAAGGCGGCAAAGGTGCCACTGGCAGCTTGTGAGTGACAAGTGAAAAGAAGTTTACAGACAAAAATAGGGTTGAATTTGTATCCTATTGTAAAAGGTACTCTATTGAAGGGTTTCACTGGAATAATTTTCCGCATTCTCATTGCTCCCCCACCCAGTCGTTTTGGTAACACCACAGGAAAATAATGGTATGCTTCATATGCCAAAAAAATCTAACTACAAAGTTGTGTGGGTCCTGGATGCCATGGTTCGAACCAAGCAGGACCCTAAACACAGACCTAGATTTTACACCTTGTTTAAACAAAGAGCACTGATAAGCTTGTTCAGTCAGTACAACTGAGGCCACAAGCGACTCACTTGTGGTTTTAGTTGTACTGCAGTAAAATGCCTACTCTCAGATGTGTTATTTCTAAGATCCTGCTGAATATGATGATCACATAATTAGGCAGAACGGAATCTAAAGATCCACTTACAATTTTTTCAGGATAAAATTGATCAAAGTTTGAGAAAATGCGACATTTTTCTAGACTGAATGACTGTTGTCACTATGGTTTCAACCATAACTCCACAGTAGCTTCTTAGTGAATTGTTTGGCAGTGAACTGATTTGTAGCGTACATTCCATTGGTTCCTTTGAGAGCGAATAGTGTTTCCCTAATTACTTTGTTCAGGGCTTTGTGATTGAGGACATTCCAAATGATTAAGCTCTTTTCAAAGCAAATCTGTAAAGCAACTCCCTTGTAGTTCTCGTTCTTGATTTTGTGGCTGTTGCCCTGCTAATTCATTTCCAATTTTGTATATCGAACATGCATGATACTACAAATCGCTCTAGTTGCGTCAATCAATAACCCACCTATTTTGAGGACAGAGTGGTCATTAAAAATTGAAGAACTGTTTGGACAGTTCTGTATCGCATCTGGACTCTCTGAATAGTGAGACCAGCTAAATAACGGAGCCAGGACACCATAAAGTTCTTTGCTTATGTTTAAAGATAACAAGTAATTAAATGGGTTGAATTTTAGAAGTTAAAGAAGGAGGTTAAGTTCTAAGGGGTGGAATGATGAAACAAAAATAGTCAAGTCGGGTGAACACGTTTATCTCAATAATTACATTTTTCTAATCGGAGGAGGGCAAACTTCGGAGGCTCATGTTCATACACATCATGATGTATATGTTAATGACATTGAAATGGCTAAAAAGTAGTAAGAGGTACTTTCAAGATAACGATCTCGTTCAGTGTTACGGCAATTTTAATATATATATATATATACATACATATATACATACATATATACATACATATATATACATATACATATATATATATACATACATATATATATAACCATTCAGGGGAAAAATTAGGGACCGGTACCCGTACCCCCACTAACAGCCCCTCTCCCCAGTAATGAACGTTTATTTCAGGTCTCCGTTCCGGCTGTGGAGTTTGGACAATATTTTCAGGCAAGGTAATCACATGTGCGACAAAGTTATGTTTATCAGACTGATCGCTATGGTTAAGGCTTATAGCTTGACAGGGGCGTCCCTATAAGAATCGATGAGTAGGGGTGCTAGTCGTATCCCCGACGGCAAAATGAAATAAGCCTATTCCTGACAAGATATATGCGTCAATCACGGTTACTATTTTCCATTCGCGTATTCTTTCCAAAGAGCGACAGAACGATAAGAAAAAGATAACATTTTGGAGCGTTTGACACAAGGGATTCAGTTACCTGCCTTAGGGCTCATGTTAGTAATGTCCCTTCCTTCAGGGGACCAAGGCTAATTGTCAGCGGAAGCTCTGGAGCTTGTTACAAAAATTTTGGGCACCAGAATAAAGCATTTAACTGTCTTCAAACATTGAGTACGCACTCAAACGTATACCTTTAAATTGCAGTCTGTTTTACTTAATTAGATAACTGAATAGCATAGTTCCGACCAACCACCGGTCGATTTCTTCAAGATGTAGAGGGATTGATGGTGGGAAGAATGGAGGGTCATAGAGTTTCTACGGCATTGCAGTAATAATAATAACTTTGTTCAATGGGAAGATATGTTAGGACAATCGAAGAACAAGATGAATGGGCGCAAAGGGAGCCGAAAAATTTTTACGGAGTATTTTAGTAATGTTGTAGTGGGCACCTCTCATTGACCCAACTCCGCCACCCAATGAAATGGCTAATAAAGAAGCGTTTTGCAAAATCAGAGACGGTTGAAGAAGTTACTATTCTCCGTCCTATCTCCCTCCATTTACGTAAATAATAAACGTATACCCAACTCGTCGACAATTTATTTCCAGCAGTTTCAACCTATAGGCTAATCTGACTGCTATCATGGAGACGCAATGGCCACGAATAGTGCACTTTTTAACTCAACCTCGACGAGCTTTCAGGTTGAGTTACATCAGGGAATTGCCACAGACTCCCTCGTCGGACAAGGGCCTATTTCTTGGCTGACAGTTTAGTAATACTGTAAATCTATTTTCCCGACATCCTGAATTCCTTCAAAAGAAAACGCAGTGTCTTCCCTCATTGAGTAGTCCAGATTGAGTACTGAGTGACACTCAACCCTTCATTTGTGGTTACTTTCAAGAAAAAAGTTTATTATTTCCCTACAAGGAAAAATGTTCCCAATACATTTAAATCTCGGAGGGGTAAAGACTTTGGTTAAATGTACAAGCAATTTTTTCTATCCTACACTAATTTGCTTCAAGCGTTGTGATCATAAAATTTCCCGACATTTCTGTGGCCCGAAATAAAAGGGTTTTTTGACACAGTAAAAGGAAGTTACATCTTTGTGCCAAAGGAAAGCAAAATAAAATTAACTGCTAACGTATACCTCACAAGAAGCACGTCAAAAATCCGAGTTAAAGTTCAATAAATTTACCGTTTATTATAATTGAAACGAATTGTCCAAAAATATTTGGCTGAAAACAAAAGGTAAACTTAAAAAATGATAAAATTAACACTTATTTGTTTGTGCTGAGGAAATGGTTAAACAGAAACCTATTCTCATGTAAAAGAGGAACGAAAGTAACACATAAAATAATATTTTCATTCAATATCTATGGGTACGGTTCTTGGGGTAATAGCAGTCAAATTGCACTAATCAGGAGTGATGTCATTTCCTCAGATTAAAAAGTCATATTTGTTTGTGATTCAGTTCTTCCACCATTTGACCTTGAAACACGATAAGGGATTGAGTATTCAATGGAGAAGTGCCCGAAGCTTGAGAACGTCTTGTATCTTCCAGATGTGCCCTCGCTCCTCTGTGCCCAGAGAGAGGGCAGGGGCGTCGATTTGATTTTGGAAGTGGGAGGAATCTGACCTAAAACTTTTCTCCTATCCTGGTGAGGAGTCTATAAGTGAAGGTTATCCAGATGCAAAATGGCCCCAAATGTTCAACTTGGGATTACTACAAAAATTGGGGGTATATTTCATTGTCCAAAGAAAAAACTGCATGCAGCTCAGCTAGGGGTGGTGCTTTGATTTGCCGACATGGGGGCCAAGCGCCCCAGGCTGACTGATGCAATGGGTTGCCGAAATGATAAAGACTTCAAAATATAGAACACGCGAAGCGTGCCGAAAAAATTGGGGTTATATTGAAAAAGATTTTATAATTTTGTTTTCATTAAGAAACGTTGAAAAAGTTTTAATGGGCTTCTATTGGAGAATCTGCCCTACTTAAGAGCAAAAAAAAAAAAAAAAAAAAGAAATTTAATTGAGCGACTGCATGGTCCCCGTCGGAGAGTAAATCCTTCGTCTTACAAGTTAAGGCTCAAAACTGAAAAAGCTTTTGTTTTTCTTACAACATATATTTGCCATGATGGTGAGGTTGAAGAAAAAATCTTCTAAAAGACAGGAAAAAGAGGTTAGATCTTCGCAAAGTTGCATTTTCGTGTTTCTCTAGAATCACGGCGACTACAATATTTGTGGAACATTAAACGTTGAATAAATCCAGTATGGTTACAATAGCGGGCGTTACAGTTAGACAGAACTGAAGATGAAAGCGCGCGTAGCCCGTGAAAATTTTTTGAAGTTATAGAAAGAAATGTGAGAAAACTTACTGCCTACGGACCTGATAAAGAGCCACGTGGAATACTTTCTGAGCATATCTATGCCTTCACCACTGCTCGACCTACATGTAGTGTTTTGGTTACCTCACTTTTCAGTTTCAGGTGACAAAAAGTGGGGGACATATCCCCGTCCCCCCAAGTTGACGCCCATGATAGAGGGATGGGACAGGTGGCAGGTGCCTAGATTTGGGGTATTAAAAATTATGCAGAACTATGCACGCCGTTTATATATTGATTTGAAGGGTCAGTTGGTACCGCTGTCACTTCGTCAATTAATAACGGGGCTGAGATAGCACCAATTGGTCTGAAGACTGCATTTTTACGAAGCGTTTTGAGGGAATCTATTTTTGTGAACCTGGTAGGAAATATATTGCCAAATTATATTCTATCTTTTAATCTTTCTTCAAGTTCTATGGACATTCAATTTTTCTGCCGTGAGTCTTCTCCATCAAAAACACCTCATCGGTTATCCTAAACTATTTTATTGATCTATTATCATGGTATTGAGCCTGTCTGTCTGTCTGTCTGTCTGTCTGTCTGTCTGTCTGTCTGTCTGTCTGTCTGTCTGTCTGTATGTCTGTCTGTATGTCTGTCTGTCCGTCCCTCAACCTTCCTTCAACAGTGCTTAAAACCAATTTCGCTTTGATGTGTTTAAGAGGAACTTAAATGTATGAAACGTGGTGAAATTCCCATTCCATTCATATTAGCAAATTAGGGTTATCCCGGAAGAGATATCAGCAATTGAAGTAACTTCAATTGCTAACCAAATTGATCATGAAACTAGCTTAAATGAGTCATCACGCAATAATCTGAGCAATTATTTTCCTCTTGTTTAATTTGTTTAGTTACTTACTGATTGGTTGTTTTGACCTTGATATAACTAAGGATGTGGAAATATATCTTTTATGCAAAGTTTGTAAAATTCTCATGCCTCTCAATAGACTGGCATGCATTCCAAGTATGAAAATGTAAAAATTCAAAGAATAACATTCCATGTAGTGTTGCCAGATCAATGTCACGCTTTGAGGTCTGCTGCGCTTGCCTTAAATCCGCTCGGTATTAAAATGTGTTACCTTTTCTTGTTACTGTCTCAAAAACCATACAGAGGATTGAACGCCTTTTTCTTGTTACGATTATCATTTTAGTTTCTCTTAAACTTCATAGCCTTTCTAAGTTTCTAAATTATTCAGCTTCCTTGTCAAATGAAAACGGTTGTCGATTCTTGCTTCCATATATGATATAAACGTCACGAGATATTTTTACCAGTATAAATTGGGGTTTCGTCCTTTACAGGTCTGCGCCAGACAAATTAGTCTGTTATCCCAGGAAGAGGAGAGTTAGGGCCTACTAGAAAATTTTTTCGTTCTCCTAGAAAATAATAAAAAAAATTGCAATGCCTTCATGCATTCTTTTAAGTCTCGCTCTTAAGAAAACATTTCATCCCCTGCAAGCAATTTCTCCCCTAGATTATCTGGCTATGTGCCAGTGTCGTGTCTAAATCCCCCTCCTATGGTTGTCCAACTGTCTTAAGACAGGTACGGTATGTAGCACTCGTTTGCAGCTGCAAACCCCCCGTTACATGAAACTGCACATTTCCCAGGGGACACCATAACCGTAACTTCATTTAGCCCAATTTGTAGGTAAAACCTGGATTCGGGATTGTCCTCATGTTTCAAAGGCCGCTGTTTGCAACTAGTATACCTGTAGAAATTGGCAAAAGTCGCACGTGTCGTTGCAGATGTTTTGCTCCAGACCTAGGCCTACATGCAGGCGCGGTTCTGCGGGGAGGGGGACTAAGGGGATAAGCCCCCAAAAAACTCGAAGCCCCCCAAAATTGCGCAAAATTTTATACAGACAGTGGTGAAGACATAGACGTGCTCGGGAAATATTCCGCATGGCTCTTAGTCAGGCCCGTAGTCAGTACGTTCTCTAAGAGTCCCGTTCTATATTTTCCGTGCGCTACACATGCTTTCGTCGTCACTTCTATCTAGCGGCAACATTTTGGTTTTATTCAACGTTTCCACAAATATTGTCCTTTCATGTAGGTATGGTTCTAGAGAAACACGAACATGCATCCTTGCGAACTTCTGTCCACTCTTCCCTATCTTTTGAAAGATACTTTCCGCAGCCTTGTCATGGCGGCCAACATATTTTTGAAAGAAAAATCAGATTCTTCGGTTAGCCTTAATGGGTAAGATAAAGAATGTAATCCCCGACGATGACCATGCAGTCTCCCAACAAAATTCTTGGTTTTGCTCTTAAGAAGGACAGATTCTTTAATTTAAACCCAGATTTCCCAATTTTTCTTAATGAAAACAATAATGTGATTTTTTTCAATATAATCTAACCCAAATTTTTCGGCACGCTTTGCACTACTTTTATTTCAAGTTCGGCGACCCATTGCATCTGTCAGGGCTTTAGAGTAGCTGGTCCCAAGTCAGGGCGTTTGGCCCCCATGTCAGCAAATCCAGGCACCAACCATGGCTGAGCCTGCATGCAAGTTTTTCATTTGGGCAAAGAAGTACATACCCCCAAATTTCGGCGCCCTTTACGCGCAACCATAACCGACGTTGTGTCACCTATGAATATTATTAGCACAAAGTGAAGTACCAGTGAACATTTCTTGCATGAACTAGGTGTAATCTCATGCTGACTCAGCCCAGGGCCTTATAGTAGCCCATGGCAGCATGGTCCCCTAACCGCCCGAAAAGCACTTATCTCTTCAACTACGCTTGCGGAGCTGAAGAAACACCATTATGGTCATAGCCAAGGCTTGTTCCCTTCATTTGTTAGAATTTCCACAACTCCACGTTTCTGTCTTGTAAGAGAAGGGGCAAATTGCAGCCGGGGAAGGGGATTATTCTAGAGTTTATCGCGCACGTTCATACGTAGGCCCGATTTCTTTAATGTATGACCTGTTTAGGGTTTGAGATAGTATCCCCTGTGGTTCCCCCAAACTGTCATCATCTGGTGGCACCATCTTAGCTACAAACAAAGTCCATTCTTCTTTGGTGCCCACCTTTGCGGTACCGGTGCTCCCATGTCAGAATTCTTGGCCACGGGCCTTCTCTTTATCCAGGTTCACCAGGATCAATGGCAACAAAGCTCTCCGACCACAAAATTATGTCTCTACAACCGTGCCTGCCTATATGCCGATATCGTTTGTCCACGTAATCATGTATTTCAATTATGAGCGAACTGTTGTTATGACTTGGCTACCGATTAAAGTTAAAACAAGCCCTTTTTGAAAAAAAAAACAGCCCTTTTGGAAAAAAAAAACTCGTACCGGCCCGTCACTAAGGTTTTTGTCGTTCGTATAATAATGAAGTTATCTCTTTTTTCTTTCATTGTTTGTATTGATATTAGATAAGTATGGTTAGAACATAGGAATATGGGTTGGATTACTTTTCTAATTTCCGTCCAATACTTTTGAGTAGGTTCTGTCAGCATTCTGTTGGGTAAATTTCTCTTTGTGGGCGACAAAATTCTTCCTCAAGTTGCAGTCACTGCAAATATTCAAATTTCTTCTGCATATACGACCTATGTAAATTCTTCCGCCAGTAGCAGTGACTGCAAATATTTTTCAGCATACAGGACCTATAGCAGGTAGAATACTTCTAGCCACTAGCCAGGAAAGTATCATCCAGGTTCCTTTCCAAGCCCTGTGCATCATAAAGTGGTTGAGACCCAAGGAGGTATGCATATACTTTCCACCAGTGCCGTACGCGGGGGGCATGGCCCCTCACGGATGCCATTTTTTTAAGATTTAAAAAATAGATAATTTTGTAAAGCAAATTTTACTTCAAAAGGTAGCATATATGGCACCAGATTGCATGTAAGGACACCTAAATGTTTAGAAATTTTCAGAGGGGGAGGGGTGTCCCCTCACTGATGCCAACTTTTGTAGTTCCTAAAAATACGTAAATTTTGTAACACAAACTTTACTTAAGGTAGCAAATGTGGCACCAGATTGCATGTGAGCACACCCACTTTTGCAAAGATTTTCAATGACCCGATGATCACACAACATACTGCATGCCCCCATCAGAGAAATCCTGCGTACCCCACCGCTTTCCACTTTTTTTTGAAAATTCCACATTACTCCAGATATGCAAATTGTCACAATTACCGAAACCTAAAACATTTCCAACGTCAGGGTTTTTTCACTCACTATAGCAGGCTCATTGAACCTTCTGCTGCAACTAATATTTCCAACAAACTCTCCGCTTAGATGGTTTCTTTTTGTTACTTGTTTTGAAGAAACTCTGTGACAACAGTCACCACTGCTGTTCTGTCCAAAAATGTGCTTCAACAAACCAGTGTGTTCCATAACACAATGAATGATACTTGAAATAACCTGTCTCGACAAGTTGGTCTTGTGGTTTAAAGAATAAAGTAGTAAAAAGACAGACATCCTTCACTGGATGTGGTTAAATCGAGAGTAAAGAAATGTCAACACTGCCTCTTCTAGTAAAACTACAAGGGGAAAAAGGTCATCAATAAGGTACAAATAGTAGTTCCATTTTTTTCATGTCGATTGTTTTACAACCTTTTTCAGATAGCCTCCACCTTGCACTGAAATTATGTTGCGCAAAAGCCCTCCCCAAGTTCATAAAATGTTACTGGGCATTAAAGCACATTGACGATAATGAACACAAATACAGTTTGATATGCGTGGATCTTAGGTAAAACAAAGCTCGTAGGGCTCACGTTGTGGTAGTAAAATCCAAACTAGCGATCACCGAAGGATTTTAGCCTTCTCATAGATTTGAGGGTCCTACCCAGGAAACATTTTAGATGAAAGTTGTTAGATATGCTTTATATTAGGAAACACACAGACACACCTAAACTTTTTTTTAGCGAAACTGTATTATTATCATTCAGTGTGAACTGTGCAATTTAGGAATAGTATAGCCAGCAATGATTATTCATTGGTTAAATGGATATGACAGGGGCAAAACAAAAGGTCTGGGATCATCTCTAGGAAAATTTTGAAATGTAACACTGTTACAGCCATTAAAGGGATTGTTCAGAGACAAAATTCAGTAAGTTCAACCAATGGAGAAAATTTTTCTCTTTTAGGAGGTGAAAATTGCATCTCAATAGCTTGCAGCGTTTGGAAGATACAAATTTTCAAAGAATTGCAATTTTTTGAGATAAAGTGCATTATGGGAAATCTGTGACGTCATAGCGGTACATTAATTTGACATAAAGTTGAACTTCTTTATGATATTAATGCCGCTGTAGGGGATATTTAGCAACTTTGTTATGCCCTACATGTGGTGAATATTTGTGCTGAATCTACATGGATACATATATAAACATTCCAACAGTATCAAATTTCAAGGACAAACAGGACATTCAACTATAAAGAAAACAAAAGGAAACTTTTCTAATATGTCCACTTTACATGAAAATCTGTGACCTTGATGAGAACAGGTATTTTTTGACAAAAATAAGAACTCTTTAATATGACATATCTCGAGTTAGGAAAAGGGAAAAGAGTATTGCTACAGGGTTTGGAGGGCACGAATTGGAAAATTTTTCTCTTTCACTTGAGACCCTTGTGAAATGCCACTGGAAAATGCCTTTAACTGGCATCTGACGGTTAAAATATTCACGAATTCTGCAGTGAACCTCAGGGGTTAGTAAACATGCATTATTGACTTCTTTTTATTTTGATTTTATCGACAATAATTTGAGAGTTACGTGGAAAGTATTTTTTTTAGCTCCGGCTTATGTGTATTTAGTGTTTAATTTGTTCAAACGTCAGCTGCTTCCCCTTTGAGTTAATCGCCCATTTCTCCTGCCCAAGTGTAAATTACCATGGTGTCACCCCACTAGGAAACATTGCGTTACCTGCCGGATATGATCGAATTCTTCTTAGATTGAAAAAACATTTAACTTAAAAGTTACACATATAGGTTTACTTTTTTTTAACTCATCCTTCATTGCGGGAACTCGGCAGGTTGGGAACTTTTTAAAGAGTTTTTTTCTTGACGGTGTTGGCTTGAACCGGGTGGCACAGGATTTTTTCATAATTGTTGACATTCAAGACTTCTCTTCACCACATACAACAGTTGGCATCCTCCATGTGATGGAAGTTAATGCCGGACATTTTCTGTGACTTGGAAAGGAAGAAAGCTGGCCATCTAGTTGTTCACGCTGTATCGTACATCAAATGACACAGCTTATATACCCGTGCGATATGTACAATCATGAAATGACAGTTAGGGGATACAGAAATAGATTTATCACTACCTGCGGTAAAACTAGAAATAACTGAAAAGGAATGTTTCACTGTTTTCTGTCCCCATCATAACCTCCCAAATGTAGCACCGTTTTGCATCTAGCCCACCTTACGTGGGCAAAAATTTTCTAAAGGGGAGGGGAGCACCCTTTCCTTAGACCCCACGCCCCAGGACGGCAATCAGTGTCATCTGCCAGATCAGAGACAAGCACCCGGACAAAATTTGGACCTGTGGAGAACTACTGCAACTGTGCTATGGAAAGATATAAGCACTTTCATCACCTCATTATAGGTCTATTGAACCTAGGATGGCTTGCTAACTATTTTGCTGTCATCAAACCTAGAGAGACTTAGTTTGTCGTTATTTTTACCTTAAAAGTAAGAGTGTTAGTCATGTCTGATTTTTAAACTTAACATACTCTTCTTTTACTAAGAAAGTACAGTTTTTGAATATAATGTACCCAACTGGTTTTTAAACTCATCAATTTAGCTGAAACTTCTTTAATTTGATAGACATAAAACTGACTTTAGCCGTTACGATACACTGTAAAAAAATCTGTAAAAAACCAGACAAATTCTGGTAGCAGAGTTTCCCGAAGAACTCTGTAATTTGACATTGATTAATTATGTTATAAAACAGATTAAGTATGTTAGAAAAACAGACAGAAAATGTAATTAATTACCATTGTAAAAAAACAGAGTTTCTGACAGCAGGGGATCCAGAAAAACTCTGTAATTTGACATTACAGAAAATCTATGTATAAAAATAGACAGAGCATATGTCATAATGAAAATGATATGCATTAGTTTCTCACTCGAAAATGCTGTTACTTTATCAACGTCCCCTCGTGTCTCGGGTAAGAGAGCCAGAGTCCAAGGTCGGCGTTCAATATTAGTATTGAAGACATTTTGTTAACAATAAGAATGTACGCTATGTTATATGTACCACGTCTATGACAAATTTGGTTATAGTGAATAACCTTCCTACATAGTTTTTAAAGAAATACAATTCAAACATCTCAATTGTCGGAAAAAATGTTGTTTGCTACAGATCTCATCAGTTTAGACCTGCCCTAAGCATAAATTTACAATTTTTATGTCAAAATTTTGGCCACGCCCACTTAAGTAGCTAAAAGGAGTTTAGGTCAGTTTGAACTAATCTGAAGGTTACACAATGCTTTATTGTGACATCACTAATAACCTATACCCTGCAGAGTGTTTACAGTGTTATCTTTTAACAAGTTAGGTATCCTTCTAATTTGCATAATTGCGAAACATATTTTTTGGTAACTACTGGAAATTCGTAAAACGTCTGTTAAATTTACAAAATATTTTTGTAAACATAAAAACAGATTTTTTTCTGCAAAATTTTACAGAATATAACTGTAAATAATCATTCGTAAAAAAGAAAAATACAAACTTAGTTCGTAAACCAACTGAAATACGTAAAACTTTTGTAAAAAATACAAGAACATTTCATGTAAATTAGAAATACAGAAAATATCCTGAAAATTTTACAGAAAATTCACTGTAAATTTGCAAAACATTTTTACAGTGTATGCTGTCTTACAATCTTATTCTTGTGACATTAAAAGTCAACTGTAGAATATTCACGTTTATATGTTAACTTTAATTTTAGTTTTTTTTACTTTCAGTCACATAACTGACATTTATTGTCAATATCTGCACCTGAAAGTAAACAATGGGACTTCGATATGCCATCATTTTGAGTTTCAACCATATTATGATGTCAACTCACTTCTAAACCAAATATTTCAATTACCTTGAATTTTGAAATATAAACTTGGGCTTGAAATCCAGGGCTCGAAAATAGTCTGGCGCTCTGGCGCAAAAGCGCCAGAGACGGCCGCGACTGCTCCAGGAAAACGAAAAAG
>WURT03675153.1:0-11905 GCA_009936505.3 Holothuria glaberrima | reverse complement strand
AGTGTGTGTACATTACCTGCTAATGTGTTGAGAACCATTCATAGAATTGTAAGCTCATTTGTCTAGAGTTCATTTATGGAGTTCATTTATGGAGTTCATTCGTGAAGTTCGTCTCTATTTTATCAAGAACAAAAAAATAGATTCTAGCTCAAACTATGTTATAATGGTTCCTATTAAAGTAGGTTTTTTTCTTCAAGTTTTTGTTTGGAAGGGAGATGGGGGGAGGGGCAAGACTTTCTTGGTGTAGGCTCTGTTAAAATTTGTAAGGTGTTTACTTTTCAAACTGGGTGCTATCTTTGGCAGTTTTGAAGTAATTATTGTTGAAGTTGAAAACCTGGGTATTACCCATAGCTATTCAAAATTAGCAATCCAAAGCACTATTTTTAACTATCCATTATTGG
Source organism: Holothuria glaberrima (assembly GCA_009936505.3). Classification (NCBI taxonomy): domain Eukaryota; kingdom Metazoa; phylum Echinodermata; class Holothuroidea; order Aspidochirotida; family Holothuriidae; genus Holothuria; species Holothuria glaberrima. Next base: position 11,504 of record WURT03675153.1, on the reverse strand, counting down.
GAAGGGGATAGCTAACCCCCTGACCTATGGAAAAAGGTCTTGCTTTATATATTTGGGTTACTATTGGGAAATAAGTATCAAACATTTTAATACCATTTCTGTTAAGATATTGTCTTGGTCATTTACGTAACATTAATTTTGACTTTTTGGTCATGGAACATTGCCGGAACATGAGTGTCTGAAGAGAGAGAATGTATTTGCACATGTAACGTGTGCCTTACGTTTAAGTGTATCTATAGATGAACTAGCTGTGGTGGCTCTTCAACACTCAAAAGTGGAAATATGTCTCATGGAATTTTGGAAATTTGCCAGGGACATTTTTGTAATTGTGGCAGGTCAGTTTGTGTTATTGTTAATGTAGAATGTAGGAGGACATTGTCAATACTGTTGAAAGGATTTGTTGTCATTGACATAAATGAAGTTGGTCGTGAATTGTTACAAATATCTCAGCCTATAAATTCTATTGATTTGAGTCACACAATGTAATTATTAGGTGGAATATTATCAACTTTGGTAACATTACAGAATTGCATGAATTGTTAACAAAGATTTTAGAGAATATGGAAGCAATCTACATGAATCTTTCGTTTTGCTTTTGTTCAGTGGATAATGTGAGCCATTTTACTGATCAGTGGCATTATCAAAAGTCAGTGGTAGTAATGTGCACTTATTAATGCAATCTTTTACCTTTCGAATGTTAAAAATTTGAGGAACCTGCTACATTTTTGATGAAATTATCTGTACTATAATGAAAATAAAATTGAAACAATGACATGTGGAGAACACGTTTGTTGCCATGTCTTTTCATTTTAAGAATCATAAGAATATTGCATAAATTTCAAATAAACTTGTTATAAGTCTGTCAATGGTCATAGCTTGGTTATGTATGAAGTATTCTATGAAGTGCAGTTTTGTAAAACAAACCATTTTGCCTTCGTCTATTGTGCTTGCAGCTTATTGTAAGAACCCCACCAACAGAATGTGGTACCACTTTGACGACACCAAAATAACATTGGCATCAGAAGAGAGCGTTGTAACCAAAGCAGCTTATTTACTATTCTATCATAAAAGATCTTCAGCGAGACCATTAACTAGCGATGGACATGACCTCTGGTTCATGTCCCAAGAGTACCAGAGTCATTCCCCTGCTCAGAGTGATTCCCCACCGCGGTCACCTGTACAAGATCCACCGATGGAGTCTCCAACAAGTCGGAGAATTACCAATGGATTTTCATCTTTGCGATTGCATGACGTTAGGAGGAATCGGTCATCAGAGACTAGGGGTACGTGGAATGCCAGGATGCTTCATTCTCAGGATAGTCTGGATAGTGGTATAGTGATCAGCAATGGACAAGCAGACCATGAAGGTCATAGGTCAAATCTTCAAAGAGATGCACACGCAAGAGACAACGTTGGTGGTAAGTCTAGGAGAAAGCAAAGTACAGTATATTTGTATTTGTCAATCAACTTGTTCAAGAAATCATTTGATCAGGTATAAATTAAAGTTTATATTCAATTCAAATTCATTTCTGCCAACATCACAATATTATGCATACATTCATACATTTATGATAGAAGATATTTTTAGTAAACAAACAGTTAAAGGCAAATGATGGGCTCGGTAGTAAGACTTAGGTGAAGCCATTGCACAAATGATGGTCTCAGGAGTAAGAATTAAGGGAAGGTGTTGTGCAAATGGTGGTCTCTGGAGTAAGAATTAAGTGAAGCTGTTGGAGTCAAGGGTCTGTGCTCATGAAATCGTACTGACTTAGCAATCAAGTGGATTTTAGTAGGATACTAAAATACTTCAAAGATATTTGTGGCAGTTGACAACTCAATTGTTATTCGTAAAACCTTTCAAACAACCTTCTTAGTAACACACTCAGAGAATGTAATGGCCTTTTAGAGTGTTTGAAATTTGTGTGCTTTGTGGTTGAAGGACATTGTTCTGAATGTAATGACAGTAGATACAATGATGTGAAAGGCATTTGAGTCTAACCCATGCCTGCTATTTGGCAAGTAAAATTTCCACATAACATGATGAAGTCCATGTTTGTTTTACCCATGTTATCATGTTGGTAGTTAATGAAGTATTGGTTTAGTTTCTAAGTAGTGACTAAGAGCACACTGGATCACTACTAAGGTGAGTTGGAAACTTTCAGTGTAGCTAGAAATGTTTCATTAATTCCCATTAGTGACCAGCTAGCTTGGTAAGCAATTGTAGGCTTCTTTGGTAACCAATTAGGATTAGTATGATTTCATGACTATGGCCCCAGCTCCTTCAATGTTTCATACTGTTTCTTTGAGGGTCCTTTCATTTCTAAATATTCTTACCAGAAACTGTACTCTAGGAAACAAAGGTACTGAAGTGAGAAGTGATGTTGATGCATGTTGTATGCAAATGGTTTGAGTTGAACCGTGTGTTGAATGTTTGGATGATACACTTGTAAGAATAGTTGTTATTATCAGGAATGTTTATCAGAACTGTCAAGTTGGAACTCTTTGTCAAAATTAGTATTCAGAACAGGGTTAATATGGCTGCCTATTTTTTTTTTTCCTTCATATCAAAATTTACATTCATTGGAGATTGGAAAATCTGTATGTATGGAAATGCTTGCCAATTTAAATTTTGTAGTGAGCTGTGGAACCAAAAAGCTGATAGTCAAAGATCTTTTTGAGCTGTGATAACATTTTCACAAAGCTGTCAGCTCCAAAAGTCTTACAGCATTATAATTTAATTTACATGATGTTAATTTGTAGTATATGTAGGTTGCAAAATATAAGTGTGCACTCTAGATCCCTTGCTGTCGTTTCATTTCTAATATTCTTAAAGTGCTACGAACTCACTAGAAAAAAACAAATGTCTGTCGGCAATATTATGGTGACAGCTATACTTAGTTAAATGTCTATTGTGGAGGTAAATCCTACAAACAGTACCTGTCATGCATAGGAGTTATGCAAATAAGGTTTAAGCTTATGTTAGGTTACCCGAGTCATGACTGTAGGAGGTATAGTGCAGTTTGGGGTCATCTTGAGTCTCTTATTTTATGTGACGTTTGGAAGCTTTGTCTCTATTCATAATATCAAGGTACACCCTCCACGCTGTCTTTTTCTTGGATGCTTGTAAAGATGACCTTCTTTAGCACATTCAATATGTTTTTGGTTTTGATAAAAAGAGAAACCTATGCAGTCATGATGGCGTGTGTGTATGTGTGTGTTTGTTTGTATATGTGTTTGTGACACTTCTTGTTGACACGATATCTCAAGAAGGGTAACTCTGACAGTTCTCAAACTTGGTAGTTACATGCCCCATATTGAGAGGAAGAACCCTGTGATTTTTGGGGGTCAAATTCTGAAAACCATGTTTACATGATATCTCAAAGTAGGAAGCTCAGTTAGATTTCATACCTAGTATGTGAATGTGTTGTGGTGAGAAGAACCCTATTATTTTTGGTGGAGGTCAAAGGTCATCTGGGGTAACCTGGGCTCAAACTCTGAAAACCTTGTTTACATGATATCAAATTTCATTCTTAGTATGTGGATGTGTTATGGTGAGAAGAAACCCATTGGTTTTGGTGGAGATGATAGGTTATCTTGGGTCACTGGGGTTCAAACTCTGACAACCTTGTTTACACAGTATCTCAAGATAGGAAGCTTGGATAGATCTCATACGAAGTATGTAGATGCGTTATGGTGAGAAGAAGAACCATATTGTTTTTGCTGGAGTTTAAAGGTCATTTGAGGTCACCAGGGGTCAGACTCTGAAAACCTTGTTTACACCATATTTTGAGATGGAAAGTTTGGATAGATTTCATACTTTGTATGTGGATGCCTTATGGTCAGAAGTAGAACCCTATTGTTTTTGTTGGAAGTCTGGAGTCACGGGGTTCAAACTCTGAAAACTTTGTGAACATGATATGGTAAGACAGGAAGCTTGGATAGATTTCATACATAGTATGTGGATGCTTCATGGTGAGAGAAAGTACCCTGTTGTTTTTGGTGGAGGTCAAGGGTCATCTGAGGTCACTTGGGGGCAAACTTTGAATACCTTGTTCACAAGATATCTCAAGTTAGAAAACTTGGATACTTCGTATGTTGTTGTATTTAATCTACCAGAAAACCGGTTTGAGTTTTGTACATGTCAGAGGTCCAGGTGAAATCACCAGAGGCCCAAAAGCAAAAATTCTCAACATGAAATATAAACACAAATTGTAACTTTCCAGCACATTAATATTACATTCAACCAATGACTGAAAGAAGCAGGACATCTTGGCATCATTTGGGATTACACTTGTTACTGCTATTTAATCACAATGCATTTTTGCATTCTGCTTAAATCTTTTAGGAATGATATCATTTGATCGCAACCTATTTTAAGACAATGATATTTTTATTTTTTGTTCAGTTGGATATGATGGAGGTTTTGCTGCAAGGCCTTTAGTTCGTGGAATCACAGAAACTTCTGGAAGGCTAGTTCATGCTGAAGTATACAACTCTGTTCCAGAGTCAAGAATCTGAAGGAATCTATGATGGTCATGTCGATGAAATTTCTTCCAGAAATGCTGGAGATGAAGGTTAAAGGGTGTGTTCCAAGAAGTACCACAGATGAGACTTGTGATGGAATTGTTCTGTTGCTAGTATCAAGTGTGGAGTAGATATAGGTGAGGTGCTCCTGTAGAGAAAATGTAAGTAATATTTTGCATAGAATGCTGATGTGTCTGAGAGTTTCCTAACATTTGGACCTTGATTTGAAACCTGTGGGGGTGTCAGCTGCCCCTTGTCATCATATGCAGTGTTCTCTACTAGCTGTTTTGCCGGGTAGACCACCCGGATTAAATCTGAAGAGCGTGCGTCATCACCAGGTCTTAAAAAATTGCTGCTTGTACAAAATCCTTGGCTGCCCGGACATAAAAATTATGCTTTCACTTCTTTCGGAAACCTTTGCAAAGTGAATTAAACACTTGCTGTCTCCCTGGAAGTCAAGTATTTGATTAAAAAAATACAGTCATGAATCATGATTTTGATTGCTAATTCCCTCATATAGGCTTCTATGTTTTATGTAGCTTTGGGTACTCTAGCACAAGTATGGCACTTGCGATCGATCACTCGACAACTTCCAAGTTTGTGGTCTTTACCCAGGTCTCGAAATAACAGACCACACCGTAAAGCCCTTCAAAAATTGCTAACACTTGGGTCACATCTACCCCTCCCCTTAAACCCCTCCTACAGGACAGCAATCAGTGTCATCTGCCAGATCAGAGGCAAGCACCCGGACAAAATTTTGACCTGTGGAGAACCCTGATATGCTGTGGGGAGCCACCTTTGGCATGTACAATCATGTCACTTGTTGTGTGAAAAGGGTTACTGCAATAAAATTATTCATCTTCTAGGTTGCAATTATATCTCCTTTTGGCTCAAACTGCTCTTTAAAGTTGGACAGCTACAAGCCCAGTGTTCAATTTTTCTCCCATTTACATGAAATTCTCATCTCCACAAGGTGAAGAGCATATGCTGTCCAAATGACACATAACATGTGTTTGCTACCAATCATTCAAACCAGTGATAGAAATTTTGAAACAACATGGCAAGTCATTTCTGTTTCATGGAAACATTCCAGTGCCACTGTTACCATGGTGACAAAGAATGTAAAAAATTTACATCAAAAAGGAGACAAAGCTATTTAAGATAAATTCAGTAGTATTTTTTTTTTGCACATATTATGTATTCCTTCCACTGATGGTGTTTCTTCAATTCTAAGTAAAATGGGTATTCAGTCCTTAGCATCTTTCATCATAGTACTTACAATTCTCTATCAAGATTTAATTTCTTCTCTCAAAGTATTAAAATAGCAAATCATTAGGCTTCATTTTTGATTATTTGCACTTTCAAAGGACCAAATGGTTTGTGTGTGTGTGTGTGTTTGCTTTAGTTTTCATGGAAGCTTGCAGTAATGGATGTCGTGATCCGTAAATTTTTTGTCCATTTTGCAAGTAATTCAGTGATATTAAGTCAGAGCTGGACATTTTTTTTTTTTTTAATTTAGTCTTTATAGACTTATGTCCATCTAGGAAAGGTCGGGAAGGGTGAGGAATGTTTTATTGAGAATGGCTGAACTATAAGGTCAGGAAGTTGTAAGGGACACAAGTTTGTTTATTCAAGTAGTATAGCTACCTTGTTTGTTTTTTGTCTGTATTTATGATTAATGAATTGTTGTCAAATTTTGAACACCTTTCATTTCTGGTTTTTGTAATCACTTATTAGTTAAATTCCACAGCAGCTGAGAGCCCTATAACATTCATAGATTAAGACTATTGTAGGCTGAAATCTTAATGAATTTCAGTAAAGTTTTTACTTTTAATAGAATCAATTAAATAATAAATCTTAAAAAAGTCGTTCTGTTACATTATTACCTGTTTGTATCAAGAGGATCTGTGAACTCATTTGAAATAAATTTGAACTAGATGACAATTGGATAGAAACCTAAACTAGTATTTAAGGTGCAATGAAAAGTGTTGAGTAAAAGGTTTCCACAAAAACAACCTTAGCTTTATGAATTACAGCAGACTTTGATAGTGTCACTGAAGTAGGATACATTTTTTTTCACTCAGCATTGATACTTATACCTCTTCCATATTTGGCAGACTATTATTGGTGAATAAACCGTCCAGACTCTAAATTTGGCATAATAACGGACGAGGTGAAACCGAATCTGTTATTTTGCCAAATTTGGAGTCTCAACGGTTTATGAGACAATAATGGTCCAACAGATGTGGTTTATTCCTATTCTACCGCTGAAAATGTATGAAAAACTTCATTTTTATTAGTTTTTAGAAGGTCAGTGTTTAACTAATCAGAATGCAGGATTCCAAATAGTGGATGGCTAGAGAGGGTAGAATTGTTAATTCTTAGTTAAAATGAAAGTTAAGTCACCAATTATGAATTAAGATGCCTGGAGTTCCTAAAATATATTTGGTTGATGCAAATGTTACTTTAATTATTGTTCTTGTGAAAGTAAATAGCTGTCAGAATATTTCTCAGTGAAAAAGTAACAGCAGATTAAGGGAAGGGGGTTTGGGAAGCTGGGCTCCCCCTTGTGGGTGTGTTTTTGCCATAGGCACTTCACTCGCGATGATCTGATATTTTGTATGTGGCCATATTTGCCCTTGGGACCCTCTTAAGTCCCCCCCCCCTTTATCCTGTAGAAGTCCTGAATCCTCCACTGGAGTGAGATTGGTTTGTTTGTCAAAGTAAATTTTATTTAGTGGTTATAACTCATGATGAACTATTTTCATAGTACTGAGTGTTGATGTAATCGTGGAGTATAATGGAAATGAAATAGAGACTGGTAAGTTAAGTGTCATTTTGTAATGCCCAGTGATGGTTACACAATATTTTTCCATGAATTGCTGTAGTTATAATGAAGTTTATCATGAAATATTTTAGAAATTAGGATTTTGGCTTATTCATTAGCAAAAGTAATTAGATTATTATGTTTATGTTTGATTATTATAAGAAAAAAATACAGGGAGAAATGAGGTGGTCCATGCTGAAACATCACCAAGTTTTTTTTTTTTTTTTATTTTTTTTGAATTTTTTTTAAGGCCAATTGAGTTATGTTTTATGCCAGTCCTGAAATGCTTTTTAAAGTAAAATTTATCTATGCTTACATGCAAGTCTGGTACAAGATTTATCTATTAATTATGTGTAAGTCTGGTACAAGATATTTTCCATACTTTGGGGCTTTTTTAGAACCATTGATTGGAGCAGCTAATGTTAACAGAAGCTAGGTTCAGTGTGAGAGATTTAAAATTCAACATGGTTGTTTCCTCAGTAAACACAACAGATACTGTCACCAAATGACTATAGTACAGACCTTATACATTGATGTCACACAACATCATTTTGGGGACAAAACAATGCAGCACACTGCACCAGTGCACAAATCAGCTGTCTGTATTTATTGTTGTAGGTTGAAAGGATATAAATGTGCCTCCATTTGGGGTGCATTTTCTGTTCTGTGACATCATATGCATAAGTTTATACATAAGATTGTAGGAGTGTCCATTGCTGGTTTGAATTTCCTTATAGAAGTGGGTGCTAAATGAGATTTCTCATTGCTTGAATAGAAGGTGAAATCAAAATACTACTCAAGTTCCTTTCATTGTGCAGAAGATTCATACTTGATCAGTGACTGTTATATGATCAACATTTGAAGAACTTTCATTTCAACTTCTTCCTAGAAGAGGGTTCATACAGTTACAAAAAGTCTTGATATTTGAAATTGATCAAAGTTTTTTCATTTCATAAGAGGATGGTGACAATAGAAGTTTAAAAAATGTCATGCAATCTCAAACGACCCATTCTAAATGTGTACTTTATGACTATGGTAGTAACCTAGTGTGCAATCTAAATGTGTTAAAATGAACACAGATTCTTTTAAAATGTTGGGTGAATTTGTTTCCAGTGAAGTGAGTGCAGCGGTCCTGTAAAAGCAGAATTGGTTATGGAAAACCTAACTTTTTCATAGAAAAGCCCTGGAATTTGCATTTCACATTTCTGCACAAACCTTGTTATGTTACAACTCCCCGCAACCCCCCCCCCCCCCCGCCTCCATGCACACAAACACATGTAAAGAATGCCTGTTGCTGCACATCTCTTTCCTGTAACAGTTTTAAGTTATGAACAGTGGTGATATGATATGTTGTTGTCAGTCTTTCATTTCCAGGGTTAGATTTAATTACTAATACTGTATTCCCATTGTTCAGTTCAATTCAATTCAATTCAGCACATCACTGTAAGTTTCTGAAGGGGAGAGCTTTCAAATAATGGAAAGAGCTGTGGTCTTCATCACCTTGAAAATGCAATTTTCAAAATAGTTATGTTGATTTTAATTTTTATGTCACTCAGTGTGTGTTTAATGCTACTCCTGAGGCAATCTGTTCATCAAGGTTGTGGCTAGGCCAACTGGAGGGAGCTTCAAGTGAAGAGTCCAAATAGAAGGTAGCAAGCAAATCATATAATGGTTGAAAAAAGTGCTTAAAATTTATTGGTAATGTATGTTAACAAACATGGAAAGTACTAACTAAACAAAATTCCACATCCATGCTCCTTCAGAACTAATTAAAATCTTCGTATTTGGTCCATTTCATGGTAAAATTGTGTAGAGTAGGCCTGTAGCTGATGAGATATGGAATGGGGTAGAGATAGTGTGGGGGTAGAGGTAGGGGCAGGGGAAAATGTTTAAATGTTTTCCAGTGGGGGGGGGATATGTTAGGATATATTATGGCAATAGCAATGTCCTGAAAATTTTTGTTGGGGGCAGGTAGAAGATGTTTTCTAGGGAAGGGTGAAGCAGTCCTGCTCCTTGTTGGCTTTGGGTCTGGTGTAGAGTGATACTGGGTGGTGTCAGGTCGACTGCTCAGCACAAGTTGTCAGTCCTATGTAGTGTACTTATGGCGTGGCCCATCCACTGGGGCTACAACTGATGGCTACTCATGTGATGGTTGTGACACTAAGCTAAGATACATGAACAACTTTTACCATGATCTTATTTTTTTGGAGAAAATTAAGCAAATTAGTGAAATTAATATCAGAAGAATGGTGATGAAGAAACAAGAATTGCTTTGCACAAATACAACATAAATTTGCAGGACATTCGTACATGTACAATTTCCCCCCTGTGTAATAACATGTTTAAGTGCTATGTGTCTATCAGCATTGTCAAGCATATGCTTTCTTTGTGTTAAATTTCATGTTTGATAAATTAACCCTTAAACTTGAGAAGCAGATAAAGGTATTTTGCAGATTGAAGACAGTTTCTCGATTAAGTCCAATATGTACAAATGAATTACTGCCAAATGTGTGTAAATTTTTTGAATGTGTGTGGAATGCAATTTATGTATTCATTGAGCGATTTAAGGTGAATGAAAAAAAACATTGACTATATATTTTGTAAGAAATTTTAGCACGTTTGAAATAGAATTTGTATCCATAATATGAAATTGAGGTACAGAATGAATATTAATTTGCTTCTTTGAAAGTAGCACTGAAATGAGAGTGAAACCTGAACATAATTTGACTAAATGCTATGCATGATTTTATTAGTAAGAGAGCCTATGGTGTTTTTATTTTATTCCTAAAAACAACTTGTACAACAACCACATGATCCACTCTTCTGATGTACTTTTTTATTTTACGTTATTTGCATTATTACTCTTCAATCTGGCAGTGTCAGTCAGATTTTGCATCGACCTGATTGACAGATGAGTGTTAGGTGGGGAAGGTGTCTATTTGCCAATAAATTTAAGGTGAAGACAAGAAGCTTGCCCAGGTTTGCAGGAGAAGTAGAGTGAGATTAAAGATTAAAGATAGAAAAAGGACAGAAGTACACTTAAAGTGGGGGACTCATGAGTTCAGCTCATGATGGGACTGCCAGAATTAGGAGGTCCTGGAAGATGAGTTGGATTGATGTGCCCCTTTCCTGGTATTTTTTTGTTTTATTGTTCTTTTGTACTGTTGTAACAGAAACAATCCGAGTTAAAACCATCACTGAAGAGGAAGGGTAAGACATTTAACTCAGATTAGGGGCTTGTGACAGGAGATCAAGAAACCAGTGTTTGTGCGAAGGTGCACAATTGCGCTATTCCTGCACCTGGCTCCGGAAATCCTGCAAAGTTTCAGTTTCTATGAGGGAAATTTGCGCATCCATTTGCTTGCCAATGCATTCAGGTTAAACTACAAATTAACAAAATCCCTCCTTAAAAAAATAAAATCCCTCAATAATTTTCTTTTGAGGGAGGGAATTATCTCCTTAATTTGAAAGCCTAGAGCTAACACTGCAAGAAATACATTTTTTTATTTTTGGGAGGCTTTTGTGGAGAAAGGGGACCTGTCACCTTGACCCATTAAGATGTACTTTACATGACAGTAATTTTATGACAGGCCTGTCTTTTGTCATATTCAATAAAACACAATGGATGTAGTGTCTCCCTAGTACAATATAGGTCTGGGATGAAGTGAAAACTGTTGGTAATTAGGGGATGGGGTGGGGAGGAGGTGGTTAATGTCTCGATCAGTCTCTGTTGTAGAAACATTTGTATGGGATGCAAACTTTGTAAATGAAGAAGTCCATGCTGTCATAAGGTCTTTTTCAGGCACCCAGGCATGGAGAATGTATGGCTTCAATGGGAGAATGTACATCAGATATTCCCCTACTGCAGGAAAGGCTTTGTCTACATGAAGTGAACCCTGTTGTTACCCACCAGCATTCAGGTTTACAAAATTGGAGACTATAAATTCAGCAAAACCTTTTAGCTGTTCCCAAAAGAAACAATATGCCTTGCACAAAAATACCTCCATATTTACAGTAAATCAAACCAGAGAGCCAAAAGGCTTAGAGATTCCTTGCCATATATGATATATTGTAATAAACATGAACCACCCACATGACAAAAATGAGATCCCTCACAACTATCCTACTTGAGATACCATGTTAATAAGGTAAA
>WURT03675142.1:0-17121 GCA_009936505.3 Holothuria glaberrima | reverse complement strand
ACATTATCGGTAAATTTTTTTACATTATCGGTCGTTTTTACATTATCGGTTAATTTTTACATTATCGGTTGTAACACCCTATCTACGTTGTGCGGAATAATGTTACAAATTTTCCCTAGTTACTGTACCTTTTGTAAATTGTATTGCTTTCTGAGAAGTTTTATTTTTACCTACTTGGGATCCCTTTACCCTGTGTAACATGGATACCCGTTTTAACAAAAAACGCTGCAGAATGGTTCAATTTTTCTTGTTGTGGCAACTTTTTGGTACTTTTTTTAATTGCTTCAGGAACCTATATATATTGTGACAGAGCTTATGAGCAAAGGAAGTCTTCTTGACTACTTACGAAAAGGAGACGGAAAGAATCTGGAATATAAAAGTTTGGTGGACATCGCTGCGCAGGTTTGTATGTTGTTTCGTTAAAACGACGACGGTTGTTAAAACAGTTGCTTAAGTGTGACGTGAAAACCGACCGAGTTTTAAAATTTACTTATTGGACATCAAAGTATGTTACCTTACGAGGATTTATCTCTCATGTTTGACAAACTCACAGACAAACTAAAAGGTATTCCAGTTGACTGATTATTATGCAAAATAAGACATCAGAGTACACATATATCTGTACATTGTAAAAAAAAAAGTTTTTTACGGAATTATCCTGATTTTAAATTTCTTTTTTGTGTCCAGTATTTTATTACATTAATAATTTAAACTGGGAAACAAAGCTAGGCTGGGCTATTTCAGCTAAGTCTAACTTTAAGTTTACACGCAAAAATACTTAAGAAGCTTATTCCTACCCAAACATAACCACTGATGTTTGCTGCACTCACGGCCAACTATATCGCTAGTTTCTTTCAGCCAGTTTAGAATGTGACCACCGATGACAGACCAATGATTTAGAGGTCTGAAGGTCGAGAGGTTGGTCATGTTCAGTCTAAGTTGTCCCGTGGGGACTATGTTTCTTTGGGGAGCAGAACTCCTTCCGGAGTTAACGTTTGGTTTTCGCCCTTAAAGGGAAATATTGGGTTTAAAATACACCCGACATGGCATATTAATAAAATACCTTAACTCATTATTAAACCGTTCAGTCTCACCACTAAACTCTAGCAACAGCTTTACCTCATCAAAACATTATGCATTAAAGAGTAAAAGTTGTCGCATCATTTGAATTTTTGAAAGTTTGGGTGAACAAATTACTTTTGTCCAACAAATAACTGAATTTCTTCCTGTGAGAGCCTTATTCTCGAAAAGAAAGCTACGGTACCACCTTATTTTTAATTGTCTATCATTCTGTATCTGTTAACATTGGTTAAAAATGTATGAAAAGTTTCTGTAAAACAAACGCAATATTTCCCTTTAAGGCTCTTCGTAAGAGAATCGAGGGCACCTTGGAAAGAGTATCACTAGTTTACCTACACAAGAGAGAGTGCATGTACAGACCGTGGACGAAAGTGCATGTGCTCTGTGTAGGGGGAACAGGTATGCACCGCTTGTCTCAATGCAAAGGCGTAGGAAAAGGGAGGTGTTGGGGTGGTTTTGAAGTCTCCCAATCAAAAAGTGTGCTTCCGCCCCCAACAGTTCAAGGACTAAGCCCCTTATTTGTTTCATCTGCAAAGAGGTCAAGAATTTGCAGTAGATTTGCTTAAATTTGCACAATATATCACGTAATTTGTATCTAAGGGCTTTCAGATCTCCAAAAATAATAAGGAAGGTATCCCTCCCCTTTGACCTCAGCAGGACAGCAGTTTGTAACAACAAGGTTCAGCTATCTGCTGAGAACAGCTTCCTACGTGCTTCAATGCTCTTGACGCTACTAATGGATTACCATATGTTGAAAACTTAGATATGAGGTCAAGATCCCGAAGTTGAACACTTATTTCGTTTTTAGTAGTCGTTTGGGTTTTCTGAAACAGCAATTTAATGGTAATTCTCCAATGTATCGATTAAGTAACTTCTAAATACAGACTTGGTAACACCTCGAAACGTTACGCTTATAAGAGACGTGAATCTTCAAGGAAATTCTGGTTGTAGCCAATTTTTTGCTGTTAAGTAAGAGTCAAGTATGGTCACCGCCAGTCAAATTAGTCTTATAAATGGCTGCATATAAATATTAGTTTTTTGAAAATAAACATTTGAAGTACAGATTTATTCTTTCCGAATTGTGAATAGAGTGTTACTTAACAGACGATTTATAAAAGTACACACTTTCCTCATTCTACCGCAGTAATTATCCTTTCAAGCTTACAGAAAAACGTTGTTAAATTATGACTGTGCCCCATTTAACATTTTTTAATAGACTACGAATTAAATTTATCCATTGCAAATGAATCTGCAAATTAGGCCATCACTCGATTCACCTCGTCACATCTGTAGTTTGCAAAACAAATTATATTTCAGGGATCAGTTTCAAAATGAGCAAGATGGTTGATGCATTAATGTTAAAATTCTAACAAAACCTCGGAACTCGCCTTTTGGAGTGGCTTGCGAATAACATAGCTAACAAATAAGAATAGCAATGGGCGATTAACAGCTATTCCACAATGTTTTTGGCTACAATTACAGCTAAACGTTTCTTTTAGCGTGTTCGATTACTCGCCCGAGTTAACTCGAGTCTGGCGCGACAACGTTCGATTAGCCTGTGACGTCAGCATTTGCGCTTACTCGCGCCAGGCCCAAGTGAGCTACCCCTCGAGTCGGTTACTTGGGGAAGTATCCCATCGTGCTTTGAGAAAACATGGCAGCTAAGCAAACAACACGCAATCGTGAACAATTTCGGAGCATGTAAATACAGTTGAGCAAACATGAAAGTTCTGACTTGTGAAAAGTGGTTGATTCAGGAATGAGTAAAGTCACTCAAGTGTTATTTCTCCCGAATTTTCCAAAGGAGCATTGTTCCGAAGCATTGAACGTTCACCGTAGAAGTGGACGTTTGTAGTACATAGGTACCGGAGTTCGCTCTGCTACGCAGCTGTACAGGCTCTGCCATTGGCTATTGTGAACCAACTTCTCCGATACTTAGGGTAAAACGTTCGTTTATTTCACCCATCTGCGCATGACCATCGTGACCCGAGCCGGAAGCTCGAGTAAACCAGGGGAAGCAAATCGAACACGCTATTTAAGAGATGAAATGAACTGGCGACCCTTATGAATACGTTAAGGGCGGTTTTGCAATCCTAACCGCAAGCTTTCGCAGCCGCTAGCTAGAAACAGAAAATAAAAATAAAATAAAATTGTCACTGATAATTGTGTTAAGTTGACAGTGGACAGATTACTCACTCGGAGAGACTGTTGTGCATACCGATGTAACTGTATTTTTTCTCTTTTTTGTCAACAGGTTGCCTCAGGTATGAGCTATCTGGAAATGAAGAATTTTATTCATAGAGATTTAGCTGCGCGTAACGTATTAGTCGCTGAAAATAACATGGTGAAGGTAGCAGATTTTGGATTAGCTCGCGTCGTCTCTAGCCAGTCCCATCAAACCCAAGAAGGTAATATCAAATGTGATAGATTAACAAAATAACTTCGAGCTGTAAAATAAGTTGTACGTGATTAGTGTTCTTACTTGTAGATATTCCCGCATTCTGTTTACACTTATTTCCGGATTAAGCGTTTGTAGGGAGAAGAGAATGAAAGTTCATATCCACTCACGGATATTGCTTTTGCCCTTTACAACATTTTTACGGATTTCAGAATAAAGGGAGTAAGAGCACACTTTTTCTTTTTAAGATATATCGTTCCCTTAAATAAGTTTGTCCAGTAATGAGGCATATTAAAAATCGTCCCCTTTTTATGAGTCTGGTCTCATGCACAAGAAACCTCATGAAGTATGTACGATAAGCAAAACGAATGTCCAACAAAGGACAATGAGAATCTCAAACACTTTCAAACTGATGTAAGTGTTTACCAATTATAATATTACCTTTAATAGATTCACCGTTCCCAATAAGATGGACGGCGCCAGAGGCGATCAGCAAACAAAAGTTTACAATCAAATCGGATGTTTGGTCCTTCGGAGTTCTTTTGTTTGAATTGTTTACCAAAGGAGAAGTTCCTTACGCAGGTGAGTGAATGAAACTTGTTCTTTATTATACAACGCGCAACATGCTTGACTAGGTTTGCACTGCAAGAAATTCGTTGCTCAAGTGAAATCCCCTTTTGCAAAACCTCTCTGTATAATTTGAGAGTTGCTTTAGGTTCAAACATACAGCGTGTTACAATCTCTTCATTTATCGCCATATAGGGGTTTTAAATTTTGTTACAAGTCTTATCAATTCGTTCCAAATAAATATATCGATCATTTTCTTAGAGGATCTTCTCTGCAAATGAGATCGTTGCAATTGCTCTACTTGGGAACAAAGGCACCTGATTTTATTTCCGAAGTTTGCTTTTTAGTAGAATTGAATACTGAACATTTTATCCAATAAAAAGATAGATGTCGTATATGATAGGGAACTTCCTGACGGAATCTACCAATGAAACATACTAAAGATACTCAAAACGTGTCAGGGAATTGGTTGATAAAGCTGTCTGGCAACACTACGACTTTCGCTATGAAAGGCTGGTTATGATGCGTCTTCATTTATCTACAAATATTCATTTTCGGTGATATTTGGGAATTAACGGGGATCTGGTAACAACATACATGCAGAGTTTGAGACTTCCCTCACGTAGAGTTGGGTATAAGGGTGCAGTCACTGTAAGGAAACTTATATCAGATGCTCCAAATTTACATAACTGAAAGGTGGAAGCAGGGGAGGCACAGCTTTATTTCGTTCACATAGTAGCATTCAAATTAATTTGTAAATTTGCTCCTTTTACGGGAAATATTTCCGTACAACACATTAAAAAAAATCTTAAGTAAGATTTACCCAAGTTATCAAAACTTTTAAAAGTAATTAAAGACAGTTTTACAGTTCGCTTTATTTAATGTTTTAAACCTTTGAAATATCTTCACGTATTAATCGCTGTAACGGCTTTTTCCAGCAAATGTTGTTGAGTTGTGATGTAATGTTACTATTTGTCTCAGGGCTAGCTGCGATGGATATATTCCCAAAGCTTCAATCAGGATACCGTCTTCAAAAGCCTCATTTCTGCACCGATAAAATTTACAAGACGATGACAACTTGTTGGAATGACGACCCTGAAATTCGTCCAACGTTTCAGTATTTACATCGATTTTTGGAACAGAGCCTAGAGTATCAACTATCATCGCGATGTTAGTGATAAAGATATTCCAATCGTGAAAAAAAGCTACCAACTTCTCCAAGAGTGCGAGTTGAACTGATAGTTTGTGGAAAGATTGTCTGCTGGCATAAAGGCCAAATTGACCTTTCCTATACCATTCAGTCTGACCCGTTCATGTAGTCAGTGCCTAATCAACTACATAGCTTAACTTACAGTCGCGTAACTACTAGTACATTGCGCATTTTCGATGTTTCTACATACTATACCTGTTTATCAATTTTATTTCTTGACCTATTGCCACAGTATTAGCAAGTAATAGCAAGTGCTAAATTATTTGGCGAAAGTTAATCAAAAGAGTCCCCAGTCTGGATTTATTGCCACATTTAAAGCACAACAAATCTCACCCCAGACAATAAAAAATCTTCCCTATTAATTTTACTCATAACCCCTCCCCCAACTCAGAAGAAAAACTCCAGTCTAGTACACCTCTTATAAAAACTTACAATGGTCTTCACTGGGTAAAGAATGCCCGGACTTACACACAGTGTTTCTACTGTGTGTGAGCTCTACCTGCACTACCCAGCCTACCCAGGGATCTGCAGTTTTTTGGACAAGGTATCATTGACCAACTAGGGTGATGCTGTCAGGGCCGTCGCAACCGGCAGGGTGTGGGGGTGGGGTCTCATCCCCAAAAGCTCATCAGAGCGACTATAGTCGGAAAATCTGAAATACCATTTGGAATCTCTGATTTCTCAGTCCAGCATATTTTTTGACTAAGCCTATGTCAACTTTGTATGTATTTTTGAACTAGATCAAGTAAGAGTAACAACAAACACTCTTTCTTCACGTAAAATCGTAAAAACTGTCCTTTGACATCTTATTTAATGAAAAATTTCGGGTCAAGGTTTGCGCTTCATCTCATTACCATTACTAAGGTAATTATATATGGAACTATTCTGATCACAACACTTTCCGAAAAACACAGATGCATCTCCAAACATCTGTAGGGGCCTCACATCATTATAGGATCTTCCAATCTAATTGGTAGCATACTGTGGAAGGTTGAAAGTATACGTATTTGCCGTTACACATTTTTCAAAAAAAAAAAAAAAAATTACCGAACTTTTCGCGCGCAGCCATTATCGGTATAGATGGTGATTGTTAATACACTTACGACGAAATAGCATTCTGAAATGCGCGTTTTAGTCTCTCATTCCTTTTGTTATGCCTATCAGGGATGTCTAATATCGCCTTCTTGCACCTATTCTCTACCTCCCGCCCATTCGTCATTGCTGGAAGCCATTCGTCTGAACTTTCGTTCAAAATTAGTACAAAATGCGATACATGTAAAGTGCTTGGCGTCATACTGTATATTAACATTTGGATGACAGGCTACAAGCATTATGTCTTTGCCCCATTTTATATAATTGATCCAGAGCTTCCAGGTATCTGCCAGCCTTAGATGCCCTCTTTTAATAAACAATGAAGGAAAAGAAAATTTCCGTAATAGTCCAAGAATGTTTCTGTTGACTCTACGCACGTATTTTTGCGAAAAAATGTCAGAATAGAAAACAGTAAAGAAGCCAGAAAAAGGGGGAGGGGGTCTTCAGGAGGTTTGTTGACAACGTCTTTTTCCCTAAGACAACTTACTCTCTACTTTCACCTAACCAAAATTCACCTAACTAGAATTCC
This sequence comes from Holothuria glaberrima, assembly GCA_009936505.3. NCBI lineage: Eukaryota > Metazoa > Echinodermata > Holothuroidea > Aspidochirotida > Holothuriidae > Holothuria > Holothuria glaberrima. The sequence continues at coordinate 10,245 of WURT03675142.1, read as the reverse complement.
CTAAATTATGGACATTTCCCACTCACATATGAGCAGCTCAAAAAATGTCCCAAAGATAGCAAATTTTGCATTTAGGCAAACTTAAATTAACAAAAATTTCTCAAAGGGAAGGGGGACACCCCTCTCGTTAGCCCCTCCTCCAGGACGGCACCTTTATGTGGGGGAAAGGAAGGATCCCCACTGATGTATACAAAAAACACAAGGCGCGTAAAAAAGTTACTTTACACGCTGCAACTCAGTTGGAAAAAGCATTCAGCCAGTTGGAAATTTAGACCTTCACACCCCCTTACATATGACCCTAGCTACGGCCCTGGATGCTGTTGTTTAAACTTCAGCCAATCAAATAAAGTTTCCAGTTGCATTCAGAGATATGTTAATAGTCCTTATTATATGTTTTAGATGATACAACGGTCCCGTTATAGTCAAACGTAAGAACAATTGCAATTTGACAGCCCTGTAACATTTGTGACTTTGAAAACTGTATGAAAAGTGTACAATAGTTTTTCGCTGCTTCAAAAATTTGTTTAAAAGGTTATGAGTTTTCATCTCACGTCCAAATGTATTGCTCTAATTTATCTCCCTAAGACATTTGAAGTGTCCTACTCTATTGACTTGATCTTACCGTTGCATATTTACCAAAAATAAAAACAGTCCTTTATTATGCCTTTCATTTTGAAAAGACACTTTTTAAAGGGAAATTGTCTCATCCCAGACATTTCCAATTCTCCCAACTGAGTTAGTTCAAGCCCCGCCTATAACTATCTTTAGGTTCTCCTTGTGCAGACACAGACATAGTTTACTGCTTGAGGACATATCCTGGTGAGTATACAAGGCCCTAATGTGTAATCAAAACACTCTCTGTGCATGTTGTGTAATATGAGCTGCTCTGCATCTTTTGAATTTTGCTACTCTGATGTCAATCAAAGAGTAGTCACCAACTGAGACTTTTGCTTACCCCAACTTAAAGTCATATTTGGGGTGATGCAAATCCCTCTTTTAAAATTATAGTGCAAAGAACCATTTATTATTAAGTTTCAGTTTCAGTTTATTTCCTTCCTTCTCATTACAAAATTTATACAGATGAAATAACATGTGATCATCAAATGCTACCAGATAAACTTAACAACACATGAACAGAATACTATAACGTTAGTTATTAACTGAGCAAATCGATACTGAAATTATAGCAATGCAATTGCTAACAGTAATACTATGGGGGTGAGAAGGGAGATGGGTCATAAGTAAGTTAGAAAGCTTTTCTAGTCTGGTCCCTAGAATTACAGAAGTATAGATTGTCTATTTCACAAGACGTAGGATTAAGTTAGAAAGGAGAAAAATGAAAAAAAAAAGATACTTACCAAATATTTTGAACCTACCTATCCAGCAAGAGAGATTTCAGTAGCTTTTTAAAGTAATTTTTTAAGTATTTTTTATGTGATTCTGTAGTAACTGAATACGGGTTTTCAAACGGATGTTATTGTAAGTCAACGCCATTTTTAAAGCATACTTTAAGCTTCCAGTGGCATGAAGTTTTAGAGATACATTAGAAAGAAATGCCTTAATCAACTTAATTAATATTTCGTTTTTCAGTTTCATATTTACACGGAAAGCTTGCTTATTCAGACTTTTCTTCAAAGGACAGTTTCAGAATACATTCTTCATTTTACTACTGTACAAATTAATTTGTTTTCTTTCAATCTTTTCAGATTTACTTAAAACTTAAAACAAAATATTGATTTGTTTTGTGATGTTAACTTCAATACACTGAAATTCAAATGTAATAATTTTAATAACAAGTAAGTTGTTGTGATGTTTTAACTATACACTTTTTAAATAATTTTTTTAATGTTTTAAAATAATTTGAACGTACTTTCACGTATTTTAATATCCTCATTGGCAACTGAAAAAGTTTTGTGAACTTTAATGGTCTTATATAAAATGGCAGTAAGAGACAATGGAAATGTGTCCACAAAAGAATGGTTGCACCTTAGTTGCTGTAATGCCTCCATAATTGCCATGAACGGTGCAAAAGGTACTACATGTCAATGGCAGAACATAAGTTTCTCTTGTGGTAGTAGTATTTTGTGAATATGAAACGATCTCACCATATGGCTCAAATCTTAGCAGGGCCTGCATCAATGGCCCACCATTCTGTGAAACTCATTCCCTAAATGAAAGGTTTGTTAAACTTTTACAAGTAAAAAAATGACTTTAATGCAATAAAGGTGAATTTAATTCATACTATGTAATCTGAATTTTTTCCTTGACAATTTTGTAATTGCCTCCTTTGGGTTGTCGGTCACAGACGTATTGTTGCTTGGGGTTACTTTTGAATGCAATTGACTAAATCTGCGAAATAAAGCCTTATCAGTTCAAGATGAACCACCAAAATTACGTCAAAGGCAAATGGCACAATAACAATATCGAACAACTGGACTAAAATCACCAATTCTTTAATTTCATATAAACGCCAGCATTTAAGTAAATGTCAAAGTGGGTGGAAAATGTGTCTTAACATTCAGCACTTTAATCAAGAAAGGACCCAGTTTTTCAATTTCCTTATACTGTGATTATCTTAAGAAGCACTGCTTGGCAAAATAAAGTTTCCAAGGTCCACACATGCTATCAAACAAATAACTTCATGAACTTTTCATACATGTTAATGCTGAGTACAAACTAGTCAGTTTAATATCCAAGTGCTAGTCGTCATAGCATTTTCCACATCTGACAAACCTAATTCAGGGACACAAAAAACCACTATTCTGCACGGTCTGCGAATGTCTCTCTACATCTCGTTCCCCGTACGGGATGGATTCCATTTCGATGGGAGATCATTCAGTGACGCTGGTCCAAAATTGCTGAACAATGTACCTAAAGTTGCAGGAGCCCTCAATCGATCGATCGACATTTCATTCCAATAGTACGTAGCTTTATAGTGAAACTTTCAACGGGCTGAACTATTACTATTTTTCTTTAAATGGGCTCAATGAGCTGATATCAATTTTTTGATGAGTTTGAAGAAAATTATTGCAATTTGCCTATTCCTCAATTTCTTTTTATCCAAAAATACAGTTATTTTCTAAAGCAGTGCAGCTTCACCGATTCAGAGACACTGTAGGCCTCCTATTTTCTAATTATTGTCAATTTTACCTAGATGGACTGGGGAACCCATGGACACGTTTCTGGTTTGCAACAATCACTGCATCAAAGCTGTCCTTTTTAAAGTAATCGTGAAATAACTGCTAATGACAGATGCGCGCGAAGCACGTTTTCACCAAACTTTAGTTATGTTTTAGTCTACTTCATTTAAGGTAAGAAAAATGATTTTTCTGCTCGCATCAAAATATATTTCGAAAAGGAACCTCGTATTTTGTTTCAGACCTCAAATTGTTTGCGGACCTGAGTGATGGGTGCTTAGTGAATGGGAGAGATACAGCTTCTTGAACTATGGTTGGAAAAGTTCAAAGTATTATGATGATGGTATTTAGTGTGAAGAATTTTACACGGTGGAAGGTTCTGGACAAACCATACTGATCTTTTCGCTTGAGCTTTGGATCGCTTTATGATGCAAAGGGCTGGAAAAGAAATCTGGACAAAATTCTAGACTAGAATTAGCCTACATCAGGACCTATATGCTGAGGAAATTTGAAATTATGCTACTTTTGAAATATCAGCAGTAACTTCCGCTTGCGTAGGAACCTTATTGCTTATGAAATAGAAACTTTCCTGTGGCGCCGTGAAGAGGGGAGGGGAAAGGGAATCGTGCACTTAAACGTTGGTTGAGCTCCCGCCCTCTTGTTAATCCAAATGAAATTTAGGTAGTTAAAACAAATAATGCAGAAACACACAGTTTATATAGCGATATGAGCACAAGTACCCACTGTCACTTTATCAATCCATCATGTAGCTGAAATTGCACAAAAAGTTTTCAAAACTACAATTTTCCATTTAGTTGTTAAACTGTGAGAGGTACTGCACTGCATCATTAGGAGATATAATCCACAGCTAAAGTTTCAAAAGCTATGGGGGCACTGCGTTTGTATGTCCTCTCCCATTAACTCAATTCCCCTCAATTATCTTTCAATTAGACTTTTCGTTCGAAAATTGTTAAAATTGCGTTGCCTTTTTCAATGCTCGTCCAATAAATATGAGGATATTTAAATAGTTTCGCATGAAAAGGGTAATATCCTTTTTTTTTAAATTCCGGAGTCAGTTTTAAAAGTTGCAAGGAGAACTTTGCTTTACTAAATGCTTGCCGAAGTGGAGCCAATCATCATACTAGGTAACATTAAGTGGCGATACTAACAAAAGGAATATAAGTACTTGTTTGAAAAAAAGTAAAATAAGAGATTGAAGATTTTAAAGATAAGATTTTTCAAAAGAAGTTTGAAGCGACTGCGTATTCCCATTTAAGGCAATTGGCAGTTGCCCCAAAATTGCCTTAAATCAGCAAACTGTTGCAAATCTTCTCTTTCAAGTACCCGGAGATAGTTTGTAACATAACTATTAAAAACAATTGGTAAAAAGAGTTAACCATGAATTTAAAATATATCTATTTCACGTGACCTAAACAAGTAATTTATGAATTAGGAAGACAGGCGATTTACTAATTCTGATTGGGGTGACTGTAATTTTCCTATAAGTACTGGACTTGAGCCTATGTCAAGACAAAGCACGTTGTAGCAATGGCTGGCAATATAATTGTTTGCTGTTCACGCACGGTATTGTGCATGTACATATTGTAAAGTAAGTGGTTCAAATCAAAGTTCGAACACTTCTTATAAATTTCTATGACCGTGCACAGCGGCTGCAGCGAGGAGGGGGAGCAGAGGCAGTTGTCCCCACCCCTAATTGTTTCAAAGCAAATTTTTACCACATTGATTTCTGACAAATTAAAATAAAGATTGTTCCATATTATCCAAAGTGTTAGTCATTGATAGCACCATTTCCAGTATAATGGGTTAAAAATAGCTGTTAGTCATATTGCTGTAAATTTAAAATAAAAATGTGAATATTTGGTGCGCTTTGCAGGCACTTATTCTGAATACTGGCTTTAACATTTTTACAACCAGGCTGCAGGACAATTTGACTAAAAGGTTTGTAACAGTTCCAAATCCCAGCTGGAAACCCATGAAATATTTAGCCTCCCGTACTTTTTCAAGCAACCTGTATCATCAATTCCTCTACATGATCATCCCCAGCCGGCTGTTAGTTATACCGAGTACTAGTATAACTGAAACTTTGCTAGTCATAGTGTGCTTTTTGTGATCTTTTCATTACGCATCTAATGTCATTAAATGCTCGCAATTTGGTAAACACACAGAGCTTCAGAGGACTGCACCCCTGATCTCACCGGGGACACGACCCCTGAACCCAACAGAAGCTCTAAGGTGAGTCCCTGGACCCGAAGCCATTTGGGAGGGCTTTGTACTGCTCCAACCTAAGATTTGAGGCTGTTGGGTATTTTATAATGAATACTCACCTGCCCCCTCCCACCGTGAAAATCCTACTTGCGACCATGTAATTTGTTTGTTCATTTGTTAAGTATGAACTGATTTGCCCCAAAAATGTTAGGCAAATGGTTTCTTTATGATAGAATGAATTCGTATTTGAGCAAATACTACAATATTTCCCTGTAAAGGAGCGTTTCTTGTGATTGGCCAACAGAGTTACACATACGTCTTTGACTGTTAGCCAATCACAATGCACGTTACAAAAAATTTGAGTAAATGATGAGGATTTATATCCATCTGCAGTTTTGCTTCTCTTGACATTGCGCTGTGTGTTTGATATGAGAGAATGCATAGATAGCTGCGCAGGATATGGTCATGCGCAATCTTCTTCGTTGATTGTCCGTTTCCCAGACTCAACTACTTGCCACTTTTAAGGAATTTTATGTAGAAGTGATTTTATGTCAAGAATTGTGTTCCAAGGGGTGTTGGATATTCTGCTCCAACAAACGATGTGATTAAACGGATTCAATGAGGTTTGCAGAGAGCGAAAGAGTGAAAAAATAAGCCCAGTTTCGTGTTTCGTCTGGAGAGGTGACCCACCTTGTACACACACACATCTATATATATATATAGAGAGAGAGAGAGAGAGAAAAGTTTTGACTATACACTCTTAAGAAGTTAGGTGAAAATTTTAACCAACACTGGGCACATATGTGTGCGCTCAAAAATTGGGAAAGTTTGCCCAACAGCTGTTGGGTAATGAATTTAACCAGAAGTTGGTTACATTATTTACCCAAAATTGGTCAATAAATACTTTGCCCAACTGGCTGGGTAAAATATTTACTCAATAACCGACTCCCATTGACGTAGTTTTACGATCCGAATTTCCTGGTGGTTGGGGAACAATTTACAAGACGTACGCAGGATTTCTCTCAGAGGGGGCCATGCAGTATGTCGTGTGATCGCCGGCCAGGGGAAAGGGTCTAAGGGAGGGGTGTCCCCTTTGAGAAAAGGTGCCCTTACATGCAAACTGGTGCCACCTATGCTACCTTTTGAAGTAAAATTTGTGTTACAAAATTTTCGTATTTGTAGGAACTAAAAAAAAATGGCATCCGTGATGGGCATAGCCCAAAGCGACTGGTAGTAATAGTCATAGGCGTATGGGATTCTTCCACTTTGGGGGGTGGAGGTACTTTTTTGCCCAAAAGTTGCCCGAAATTCGTTGCAGCTGAGGTGCATAAAATAGACCAATAACCCACTCCTTGCGCGCGAAAATTCTTGCCCATATTTCGGGCATTCGATCAAAAATTCGGGAACTCAGTAGGAAATTCGGGCAATCGTTTCACTTTTACTTCATCTCTGCCGGAATCTCAATTTGAGTAAGGTATCAAGTGTTGTTCATGTCTGATCTACTGTTACAAAGGCATACTGAACTGGATTTGAGACCGACTTTTTGGCGCCCAGAGACCGACTTATGATTTTTCACAGGGGTGGTGTCACACCCCTCACCCTCCGTATTTAGCCTACTCCCAAGTTGATGAATATTGTATATATATATATATATGTGTGTGTGTGTATAAATTCGAACGCCAGTGTGCATAACATGCCAATTAAATTATGATACTACAGTTCATTCCCTATAGTTCAATTAGCTATTGGCTACATCATGCGAGTCCTCTTCGTGGAAATACTGATTGCAGCTGCTAATTTTAGGCTAATGTTAACTGAGATGAGTCGTCCAGGTATTGGTGTATGACTACGTTGTTACTACATGTTAGATATGTGGCGCTATAGGAGACAAAAATGATCTACAGAAGACAGACTGAACGTGAGATAACAAGAAATAACAAATGACTATGAATTCATACAGTGCTGACTGGTCCGTTTATTTTCGGTTATATCCGTAAGTACCTGAACAAAAAGTTTGGCTGTAGGACCTACAGTGCGTTATACTGTACATTCTACATACATAGTGCAGTGATAGCGCCCTGAGTATTCGTGTACAGACTGTTGCCTTGCCAACCATATGTAGAAGTCGCAATTGCGGGACATCATTTTTAGCTGAGGTGGGCGGTGGGCGATTCTTAGAACAGTTCTGGTGTATACCAGTCTGACGTTGCTGTTCCAAATGTGGATGTTTTCAAATAGCGCCATCGTTTTTCTTATTGAATTATTTTGCATTTTCGAAGAAAAAAATGACACTACGTACCTTACCCTGTGCAAGACACGCCAAAAACCGAGTCGTTACAATTTACCCAACCTGTTACTCTGCACCATAACTAATGCCACGGCACCGCAACTACTTTAGAATGTGTCTTGTTTGTTTACACAAGTTGAAGAACAACTTCTCTAGCTACACGTAGCTGTTTTGCCTAGGTAGCAGGCCGAGCGGACGAGCTGTAAATCCTTTAGCAGCCATATATCTAGTTTGCGAAACCCTACAGAGACTGAGTGAACATTGTCCGCGAGGAATGGTAAACCGAGTCGTGCTTTAGTTAACTGGTTTTTAGCAAATTCAACAATTTGCAATAGTAACCGGATGGTGGTTCAATGACTGACTATTCTTGGATAAATGACGTCAACATTGGATACCACCCACCACACAATTCCATCCAGAAACTTGCCAACCCTACTGACAAACATTCAACTGACAATTGAAGTTTCAAACCATGAATATCTTTACATCCTCTAGACACCTTTGCAATATGAAGAAAATCCCGGATAAAAGGTTTACTTACAGGAGATGATTAATAAAAGTTATATAGGGTTAAATGTAGCCTGGAGAATTTTCGGTTTCCAACAGTTAAGGGTTTACATCTGCGAAATGATGATGTTGTCTTATCGTAGTGGGGGATTTCTAGACGATACAGACCCAAAGCCAGACAAGGTAGGGGAGAGAATCTTGCCGGGGATAAAATGATTTCTTGGGGGAGACATACTTAAAGGCATTACCGCAATCATGTTTTTGAATTTTCTAGGAGGTAAAAAAATTTCTCAGAAATCACAGTCCAACATGCCCCCTGGCTTGAGACGATATCAGACATTTGTCTGACATAGACCTGTAAAGATCTAAACCAAAACATGCTGGAAGTAAATAGCTTGTGACGTTTACGTTATGTGAAAATGCAAGCGTGTAGACAACCGCTATCGTTTGAAAAGGATAAAAACAATTTAGGACGCATTCCTAAAAAGGCTCTAGTGTTTAAGCAATCACACATCCATAAGTTAAAGAGAAACGAAAATAAGCTTCGTAATCAGAAAAATGACATTCAATTCATATTTCTAGTTACTGAGACACCAAGAAGACTCAGAAATTACAGTTTTAACCCCGAGCGGACTTCAAACTTAGAGCAGCTGGCCTCAAAGGCTGACATTTATTAGTACTGGAATGATACGATTTCAGTTTTAATTTTATCCTTAATAACTCTATGCTTTCGTAATCGGAGTACATGACAGCCTATTGAAAAGCATGATAGTTCTACAAACTTCACATTACGTATGTTATTTTCATATCTCAAAACTAAATTAGTTTTAACTATTGTTGAAGAACATACACAAACAGACAGACAGACAGACCAGGACACGACAGACTCATTGTCATAATAGTAACTCAACTTGGTGAATTTTGTATCAATAATGTGGAAACTAATGTGTTGAATTAGGAAGTCTATGTAACGGCCGCAGTGGTCCATATATACCTCTGGAAAAATTGAATGAATAATTCTGCAATATATTTCCCAATAAGGTAGTGCTTTACAAAGTTCCCCAAAGTGAATTCGCTCGAAACGCTCCATAAAAATGTAGTATTCAGAAGATTTAGTACAATGTTAGCCCCAAAATAAGAAAATTCTGCGTCTAGTATACTATGTTTTGAATGCGTATAGGTAGACTTTTCCTGTATACTGGATTAAGAGTTTAACCACAAGGTTCATCTTCACTGTCTAGATATTTCGTGCATTTAGACTAACACAGTTGCTGGGTAATAAGTAGGTTTAGAGATCTGACAAGCTAAAAGGAAATTTCTGGCCCCGACATTGTATCTTTTTCACTCCGCATTATTTTCTTTCCTCTCTATACGCTTATTGTAATAGAAAGATTCCCATTAATGGGACCATAGATTCTTTCGTCTTCCTTTTAAATGTAAAAATTGCTAAAACTGTTTACATAGTTTTATGCCATTTTTTAAATAATTGTTCAATTTTTGGACCTGCTCTGTGGGCAACCATGACGGTTTGCGGATTTTACCGGGCTTTTACATTGGCAGGCGATCTGAGGATTGGGCATGTAAACATATACCGTGTAGTATTGAATTAGAACAATAGAAATATTTTAATATTTTGATGTTCTAAGGTAACATGGGCACTATGGTTCGTATGGGCCACTGAGGAACCTCAGGACCATTTCAAACTTATGGACAAAAGAATTGGTCGTTTTACTACCTGCAAAGTATTTCATCTTCAAGGAAAACATTTCATCGAGAGTTACTGGTCATTTTTATGCAAACTGTTAAATTGATCACGTCAAACATGTGATCAATGTCTCCTTTTTCCACGAAATGATGAGTTGGTTCAACTTCAGTCTTCCATTTTTGTCCTCCGGAGAGGTCTGGTAACTTTACAATTTATCACTTTCGCAGCAGAATGCTGAATTCATTAGATTCGATGAATACTCAACCAATGTTGAGTAGTTGTATAAGATTTCTCTCCTTTTTGTCGAGATTGATATGATTTTAAGTACTAAAAATATGTGCTTCCTGTTGGGTGATTTTAATATTGATATATTGAAGTATGGG
>WURT03675141.1:0-36606 GCA_009936505.3 Holothuria glaberrima | reverse complement strand
ATGACTCGACCTGGGAATCGAACCCGGGCCTCCCGCGTGAGAGGCGGATGCTCTACCACTAGACCAAACACGCAGTCTCAACTGAGTCATGAAAACCAGAACTCCACCTTCCATCTTCTGCCCAAAAAAAAAAAAAAAAAAAAAAAAATCGAGATTTCTAGTGCCTGAACACGCTTGGCGGAAATCACTAAAATATGGTAGAGCATTTGGCATCTACTATCCCCTCCTGAGAACTAAAATTATGAGTATCGATCTTGAAGCATGAGGGTCAATGGAAAACATACATGTACATGTTATACCGACAGTACTGCAGGCTAGCACAGCCAGTACTGCAGGCTGGCACAGCCTGCTTCCAGCATTTCGTTCTAGAAATACTTGAGTATGTGTACGTATATTATGCACTGTCCATCAGGTACATATCATGCAGAGCGGTGAAACTGTAAACTCGTCTTTAAACACCGGTGACATTCAGGTCCGTAGCCAGGCGGGGACACGGGGGCTCTGCTGTGCCCTCATTTGTGAAATCGATCACTCAATAACATTTTCCTACCTATGAACAGTGCGAGGCGTTGGCACGGGGTGTGGAGGCCAGGAGCGCAGATCGAGTTTCAAAAGTGGGTGGGGGGGGGGCAAACTAATAGTTTGTTGACTTGTTTCATCGCTGTGAAGGTGTCATTTTATAAAGTGATCGTAAAAGCTAACGCGGGTGCTTTGACTGAAAACATAGTCCACTACTTTAGCAGGATTTACCTTAATACTGTCTGAAACATTGCAAAAAATGCATCTAAGGTCCCTCAAATATTCAAAAACTTCTCAGAAGGGGGATTTTCCCCATAGATCCCCTCCTCTACCCTCCGGGCCGTAGCTAGGGTCATATGTTTAGGGGGTGTGAAGGTCCTCAATTCCGACTGGCTGGATGATTTTTCCAACTGAGTGGCAGAGTGTAAAGTGTACTTTTTTACGCGCCCTGCTTTTTGTATACATCAGTAGGGATCCTTCTTTTGTCACTTCATAACGGTACCGTCCTGGGGAAGGGGTCTAAGGGGAGGGGACACCCCCTCCCCGTTGAGAAATTTTTGTTAATTTAAGGTTGCTTTGATGCAAAATGGTGTTATCTTTGGGACATTTTTTGTATAGTATAGCTGAAAAATGTCCATAATTTGGTGAATTCAGCAGCAGTAGGGATCCTTACTTTGTCACGACGTAAAGATGCCGTCCTGGGGGAGGGGTCTAAGGGAGAGGGGACACCCCTCCCCAATGAAAAATTTTTGTTAATTTAAGTTTGCTTTGATGCAAATTTGCACTTTTTTACACCTCCTGCGTTTTTTGTATACATCATTAGTGGGGATCTTTCCTTTGTCACTACATAAAGGTGCCGTCCTGGGGGAGGGGTCTAAGGAGAGGTAGAACCCCTTCCCCTTTGAGAAATGCTTGTTAATTTAAGGTTGCTTAGATGCAAATTTGCACTTTTTTACGCCGCCTGCGTTTTTTGTATACATCATCAGTGGGGATCTTTCCTTTGTCACTACGTAAAGGTACCGTCCTGGGGAAGGGTCTAAGGGGTGAGAAATTTTGTTAATGTAAGGTTGGTTAGATGCAAAATGGTGCTATCTTTGACACATTTTTGAGCTGCTCATATATGGCTGGGAAATGTCCATAATTTGGTGAATTCTAATTTTGGTCATATGAAAGAAGAGAGTAAGTTGTCTTAGAGAAAAATACCTTGTCAAAAAACCTCCTGAAGACCCCTCCCTTTTTGTGGCTTCTTTTCTGTCTTCTGTTCGGATAAATTTTTTTTCTAGAAAATACGTGCGTGGAGTCAACAGAAACATACTTGGACTATTACGAAAATTTTCCTTTCCTTCATTGTGCACAATAAAAGGGCATCTAAGGCTGACAGATACTGCATGGAAGCTCTGGATCAATTATGTAAACTTGGGCAAATACATAATGCTTATTACCTGTCATCCAAATGATAATATAGAGTATGACGCCAATCACTTTATATCTTTCGCATTTTTACTAATTTTGAACGAAAATCCAGACGAATGGCTTCCAGCAATGGGGAATGGGCGGAAGGTAGCGGATATGTGCAGGAAGGCGATATTATACCTTCCTGATAGGTATAGCATGAGGAATGAAAGACTAAAAAGCGCATTTCAGAATGCTTTTTCGTCGTAAGTGTATTAACAATCGCCATCTATACCTATTATGGTGCGCGCTAAGCGCTCGGTATTTTTTTTTTTTTTTTTTTGAAAAATGTATAACGGCAAATACGAACTTTCAACTTTCCACATTTATGCTACAAATTAGATTGAAAGATCCCATATTAATGTGAGGCCCCTACAGATGTTTGGAGATGTATCTCTGTTTTTCGGAAAGTGTTGTGATCAGAAAAGTTCCATGTATAATTACCTTAATAATGGTAATGAGATGAAGCGCAAACCGTGACGGATGCGCGCGAAGGGCGTCGAAATTTTTCATTAAATAAGATTTCAAAGGACCGCTTTAATTCAATTTTACGTGAAGAAAATGTTTGGTATTATTCTCACTTGATCTAGTTGGAAAATACATACAAAGTTAACATAGGCTCAGTCGGAAAAATATGCTAGACTGAGAAATCATAAATTCCAACTGGTATTTCAGATTTTCCGACTATCGTCGCTCTGACGAACTTCGGGGGGGGGGGTGAGACACCCCCACCCCACCCCGGCCGCGACGGCCCTGTCAATGCATCAAAATACTGTAGATTGAGCAACATCGCCCTAATAAATATTAAATGATCATATCATGCAAAACAAATACTTCGATACGACATTGATAAAGTTATAGACACATTTGCAAATCAAAATAACAGGTGAAACTATTTTTTTTTTTAATTTTAGACAGCCTGTGCTGGCTGCTGAATGCATTCCAATTACAAAGACCACATAACATCTTTTCTGTTTTTATGATAACATTGATATGAAACATATCTGGTACCACTTTCAAACATGCTTTTATCCCTTTAAAAATGATGTCATGATTGTGTGGTAATCGGGAAAATTTTTAAGGCAACGCACCTTAATATCATTCCGCACGCCTACGACGGTAAATGATGGCAAATGTTACCGCAAAACAATATTCCAAAAGTGGAGATTAATGTTGTCGGATATGAATGTTGCTAATTGATACACATTCAGCACAATGCTTCGGATTTCGAGGAATACTCGATGTACTGTTCATTGCAGTTTTTCTTTTTAATTGTAATGAATTAAAATTCTGTCTACGACATTCATTATGACTTATGAAAAGTAAAAGTCTGGCAGCAAAAGGTGGGGGACATTTTGCATTATGTCCCCCCATCAAAAAGTGGAGGGGACATGTCCCCCTGTCCCCCAGGATCCACGCCCATGGTGGAGGCGCATGTCCCACTAGCTATTGTCGGCAGAGACTTATAATGATCCCTAACTAAGTTACAAAAGATCTGTATAGGGGAATGTGGAAAGGTTACTATACGAAACTTAATGATGGACGTTCGTAAGTTGTTTTCTGTCACAAATTTTTCGTTACCTGCGAAAAAATGTGCGCTCTTTCACCTCAGTCTCTTTCCATATTTCTTGAACTCCACTTCAAAAGCATTCAGCTTTAAACAACGGTAATGGTTTTCCGTGCGGATGTGATTAAGGAGGAACACATATTGCATAAAAGAGAAGAAGATAATTCACTTTTCTCTTCCTTTAAGAAGTTGTCAATTCAAAATGGCCATTGTAGCAAACATATATTGTTATTTCGTCAGTCGGCTAACGCCTGCATGTAATTTCTGTCAAATGATAGGCTAATGAAAATTGTGCTATTCGCACGCAGAAGTATAAGCACTGTAAGCACAATAATACACTTGAACTTTTTTCCCTTAAAACTCAAATCAAGTTAAGAGGACGAGCATCAAGAGGCTTTCATGTCGCAATTCATCGATACTTTGGGTAACAACTTCGCAGGCCCGTAGCCAAGGGGAGGGGGCGGGGCGGGGCGAAGTCCCCTGCAAAATGTCTTTGCTAACCTAGAAAGTTTGAAGTTGCCATTGACTTAATACATTTGTACACATTTGACCCCCTGGAAAATTTTTTGCCCTCCTGGAAGCCATCCCCCCTCATTCAGTACCTTGTTTGGCGACGGGCCTGCGACTTCGTGGGGCGATGATGACTTTGGAGCTTTACTAGCTATACAACCTTTGGCAAACCAGGGAGGTGTTACTTTGTCAAAGTAACACCTCCCTGGGCAAACCACGGAGCTATCCGTATATGCTTGGAAGTAATACCTCGGATTCCATGGCATATGCTCCATGTTCAAATATATTTCCGTCCATGTGATTGTGCATTTTTACTGAACACATTTGTAAAGAATGAAAGTTTAAAATAAGTACTTATTATAGTTCTACCACCTGTGGTTATACCTATTCCGCCTCTCTCGTTCTTTTGCAAGCTGTTCGCGCAGATTTTCGTTCAAAGTATGTAAAGAAGAGCTTGGGAGGGTGACGGTGGCACAATAAGTTAGGAAAATTTGTACACTTTCATATGGGAGCATTGGAACGCTTTGAGACATGCATATGCATGAGGCCTAACTCTGATTGGCTAAAACCTAACCCTAATCCTAACCCTGATTGGTCCTAACCCTCTGTGCTACCGTCGTAGTGTTGGTGTGCTCTCAGTGTCATTTGGAGGTCAGTTGAAGGGCTCAACTTCCGGGTAGTTTCCCTCCAGTCCTGTATCCTACCATAATGGTACTCCTGGACCATACCAGGGCCCTACGGGGCCCATGGACCTCTTGATGTTTGCAGAGCACTCCATGCTTCAAGTTAAATTGCCCTTAGGGAACTGAAAAAACATTATTATAGCCTTCCACCAGTTCTTCCGCTCATTTATGTATGACAGGAGAAGATGAAAATTGTCACTGAGGCAAGTGAAATCACGACACACTTGGCGCACATGTACACACCGACGCCCTGAGGCTATCTTGCTGTGTATATGTGTATACATACTTTAACTTTAACAGTATCAAATATTTTAAAAGATAAGAGAATGCCATCGTTAAATATATCCCTTGAAATATTCTTCATGGAAAATCTGAAAAACTAAAATGTCCCGAGCTATCAGGGGCTTCACCGCCGGGACTCCCACCATGTGTTTGCACCCCTGAACCCAACCATGGGCCATATGAGGGAACCCCGCAGCGCACCCGATATGGGGTTTGAGCTTTGCTCTCGCCGTGCACATTTTGGCCTCGACCTATAAAGATGTTCTTCCTCAACTGCTCTAACCCATCATTTAGTTGTCCCCCATTGAAACTCCTAAATACGCCACTGCCAGTTGCCTTTTTTCTTTTGAAAGCCCTTACTGATACCAGGGTGGAGGAAATGTTTAACAAAAACTCAAAGATTACTTTGAATTATTAGCTTCTCAAAGGAAATAAGGTACCATACTTTCTTTTTGGTAATGGGAAATTTCATGAAACTTTCAGTTTTAAATGCAGTCAGCCTAATCATAGTATACCCTTACCTGTCCATGATTTCATGAATGGCATGCCTTTATCACGTGACAATCCCTTTTTTCTGAGGTGTTGAATTTATGTAGAACAACTCCTTGATTAACCTTCTCTGTGAAATGTGCATCGATGTTCTAAAGCATCATAATGAAAGATACTGTAGAAAAGGTAATTTTGAAAAATTTGGGGCAATGTAATATTCTCGTGGAGTTACTTTGGTTCGTAATCAAAAAGGATAATTAAATCCCTCCAGGTTGGTATAGCCTTCTTAGTGGTGTGTGTGTGCGTGTGTGTGTGTGTGTGTAGAAGAAGGGGTGCGGAATAAGCACACAACCCCCCCCCCCCATTTTTGTCACAGTTTTAATTGTCAAAAGAATTAATTTCACTCAATACTTGTAGGCTACTGATATGACCCTGATATGACCCTCTATGAACCCTCTATGACCCCTCTATGACGCCATGTAAAGATCTGCTTTTCCGTCACCCTGTAGAAATTTGATAATGAAAAGTAGGAACAACAGATACAAGCAGATAAAACCGCATGCTTTCCCCAATTGTTTCTTTGAAAGGTGGATCACGAAGGGAAAATCCCTGTCTTTAAAGACCAGTTTCTTCCTACAGTTAAATTTTCCCTAAATTAGCAAAAAAATCTCGCAACTTCATTATACATGTGGATCTCCTCCTATTTCAAAATCTGTGTGATACACTTCATATGTATACGTACAAAGTTAGCACGGGTGTAGCGCCCGTGTGCCGTCATGCAGACTCGGACTCAATTGCACATTTCATTCCGTGTTTTTACTGGATTCGGACTTGGGACTGACCTTGCCTGCGTAGCGGACTGTACGGCATATTCCTTGTTCAGTCAGTGGTTTGGGAAGCTGAGGAGCTGAGCAAACAGGCTAGAGTCCGCTCGAGGGGCAGGCCTGACCCAGACTGGGAGGTCCCGAAATCGAAATTGACCCGTAATTCCTTGCAGCTGGACTGGGATTATACGAGTTGGCGACAGCCAAGTCAAAAAAAATGAAAGTCACATAAATGCTTCTCATGGCTATATTGTTATTGGCGCATACTTTAATGATAAATGGTCCCACACATCCACACAGTCAAATAAATTGCAGGGAAGGACACTATGATATTGGTTAGAAACTGAGCCGTAAAACCTCAACTAAACCTATGATATTGACTTTAAAATGACCTTTTTAATTAACTGTATCAGAAAAAACTTAAAAACTTTTTGCATGATATGATACAATATCAAATCTCTGAACTCGACACTAGCCCGGAATTGAGGACATTCGAATCGGAATTGGCTCGGAATCAGAGGGTATTTGACTCAGAATTGACCCGGAATAGCGACCACTGGAATAGGAATCGGCTTGGTATCGGGTTAAGTGGACTCGGATACTTTGCTAAGCATACCACTGTGTGTGATTTCAGTGATACTGTAACCTGACTTGTCCGTGTGATGGGCTAACTACATCACATTTAACTGATCCGCACAACCTGTCATTGACCAATCATAGGGGCATATTTGAAGCTATTCAACTATTGTTGAATTTATGCCAAACAAAGTGCAGTCACCAATTGTTAATGTAAGTATCCCGGTCCCTACGAATGTCTGGGTTGATACAAGAACAGCTTTAATGGCCTTTGTAGGAAACAAAAAGTCGCAACAAAATGAATATTTTAAGTAATCTGCGGGGCAAAAATAGCGGCTAAGACGCTCTTCACACCATTTACCCGAAGACTAGGCCGTTGTGAGAGTTAATCCACCATCTTCAAACCTCAGCGTACGGACCTACGACATTGGCTCAGGTTAAAATACGTGTGAGAATAAATATTATTAAAGTCAGTTTCTTTCTTGGTATAAAAAAGTGTGTAGATATCATTTCAAAGAGAATTGCAACTATAATTATTGTTTTTAACAATCAAAACGCATAATATGCATTGTTGAAGCAGCACAACACGTCAAAAGCTCTTAAACCAAAGTACCAAGCACATTGATTCGATCGGACCTCTTGTTGCAAACTAAGAAGGCCTAACACCTTACGTATAGTGTTTGCCTAAACCACACAACCTCAACCACCGAATAACCCCTAGAGGAAGCACATGAGAGGACATCGTCCTCCCCTCTTTTGTGGATCGCCCTCACCACACACTCACGCACACACACACACACACACACAAAGTCGGCCTAGCATTTCGAACACCGAAAAATCGCGCGTTTCAAACAAGACTAACAGCCAGCTAGCAAGCTAACTATGATATTCTAATTTCTAACACACATGCAAAGCACTTAATATTTAATCGCAAGAGATTGCTGTTAAGACAACTGAGAATTAAAACGGCTGAAAGTTATCAGCGATCTAACAAAAGAATTAAAGATAGAAGCAGGCTTTGTTTCTGTTTAAAACAGTTATTTTCAAATCGCATTCAAACCGAGAATTAAGATTAAGAAGTTAACGATAACACTCGCGGTTAGCGTAGTAAACAGATTACTTGCAGCAGCTGTGCTTTCGTGTTTAACTTCTAAAAGAAAACGTGAGATGACCACTTCCTGCAGTCCCAAGACTTCTCAGAGGTCTGTAAAACATAAATACGATTCTCAAAGTATTTTAATTAAAACTTTTTTTTATGAAAGATATGACTGGCCCGACAGACGAATTTGAAAGTAGAACCTCAGTGGGTATGAGTTGTTTAACCTCCTACCAGAATCCAAGGAAACAAAACGAAACAAAACGAAACAAAACGAAATGTCATTTTGTTTTCATCTTAAGTTAAAAGCACGATCAAATCGTCATAAAAATTTTGAGCAAAACTTTTCAGCCCAAAGTGATCGGTGTACACTGGATCACCATAAAACATTAAAATATATCCTGTGAGAATAAGCACCGCAATCTCAAACGAAATCAACACGTAAAGGTACCACATGTATAAAATAACTCATAACGTTTTTATGCTTCCTCTACATCCGTGTACCTCCCCCACCCACCCCACCCACCCCCACCCACACAATTTTACTTTCTTGGCTTGCATAGGTCTGATCTTACAGACCTACATGCACATTCCAGAAATCCAGGGTTCGATTTCCGGCCGCACCAGTTCAATGTTATGAAGGAAATACATTCCCAATCTTCAGCCACTTTCCCCAAAGGCTGGGGACTGGGGGAAGGGGTTAGGAGGTGGGGTGATTCTTGATCAATAACTCTATCAACAGCTGTATCAAGCAATTTGAAGAGCACTGAAACTGAGTTGGAAAGTCAGAAATCATTTAAGTTGTGTTTCTATCTCTCCTGTTTGTTGCTGTAATGCATACACCCTCTTACTCTGTTTTGTTTACCAAAGTTGCTTAGTCCTGGTCGGAAT
Source organism: Holothuria glaberrima (assembly GCA_009936505.3). Classification (NCBI taxonomy): domain Eukaryota; kingdom Metazoa; phylum Echinodermata; class Holothuroidea; order Aspidochirotida; family Holothuriidae; genus Holothuria; species Holothuria glaberrima. Next base: position 27,717 of record WURT03675141.1, on the reverse strand, counting down.
CAGTCGCTTAATACATTTATTTGAATTGAATTATGTGCATCAGATAGTAAGTGATCAAATAGTTAAAACGAGCGTTTGATACCCTTTAAGAGAGGCGTTGCTAGAGATGGTGCCTCTAGTTGTTCGGTTTCCCCCTCACCTTGTACAGGGATGAACATGCGAAAAGGACACATTGTTTACTTTTTTCATTGTTGTAGAAAGGCACACCTCCCAGAAGTACCCCTCGGGATGGTTTCTAGTTCCTACGCACGTTGTCAAAATTATTTCAATCATACAGTTCGGTATAGATCCTAGGCACAGGACGTCACAGGACCATATAAACCGAAGTGCGCATGCGTAGATGGCACGCATGTATTCACTTTTGTACACCCATCAGTGCAGCATGTCCTCTAGATGACTGTAATCTAGTAGCTGATGGCGTCATTGCATAAGTCCTATCGCAACGCCCTTACCTATCTGTTGTGATGTGTTTAATCTAAAATCTTGAAAACTCACCTGTGCGCTCTGCAATCTCCGTGAGAAGGACACATTTGGAAAGGTTTGGCCACAGATTAAAAATGAGATAAAATGTTCGCCTACTTTATAAAAGAAGTTGCTTTGAAGAGAACTTGTTACTTCGACGTGTTTTGCTGAATCCAGTGAGAACAGGTAAGAATATTTGTCTTCATATTTGGTACTTAAAGTTGGTATCTTCAAATTATTTTTATCATTCATTTTAACGTTTAGGCAATCGCCTACTGTTTCACCATCGTTACAACGAACAATTAATAGAGTTTAATAACTGAGGTGCAGCTGAATTTTAGGGTCATTACGATAAGTCAATGAAATGTTTCTTTTATGCTACAAATTCAATACTTGAATGTCTTTAGACGTTGCATAGTCTTTTCAAGTAATTTTATTTCACACATTCGTAATAGGCATAAGGGTATGGGACCATTTAGATTTGAGCCTTAATTTTATGGAGAAATTTTCCCCAGATATTCCTACAAATCCTGTCTGAAAATTTGGATTGTCCAAAAAATTCGGGGCTTAGTGTACCTTTACCCCGCCCCTCACGCCTTTGACAATGCAATCTCTACCCTTGTTGCTGTTTCATGCTTTTTAATACAAAGGTGTGAAAAACTAGGACGGTAAAGACTTGAGATTAAGCCCAAGTTAGGGGGCGTTAACCTGATTTGTCAGAGACAAAAAAGGAGAAGTAAATTCTCCGAAAAAGACTTTGCAAAGTCTAGGTTGTCTTTTATTTATTTTATTTAAACCTTATTTCCAGAGGGTAACTCAGTTAGCCGAAGCTTATCTTCCCTGAGGCCCTCAGAAAAAAAGAAAAGATAACGACTTAAACAGAACAACGTACATAAAATGAAAATCTTAAAAACTAAAGATGGTTAAGAAGAAGAGTGAAACAAAACTAAGAAATATTAAATGGAATAAAGGGTAAGAACCCTCAGAAACTCAATAAAATATAAATTATGTACAATAAATTGTATGAAATCATTAATTTAACGTGTATACAATTGTCTTATGGGAGGATCACTCTTTAGTTTGAACTGAACGCTGCCCAGGAGGTAGATTCTTGCCTAAAAGACGTTTACACTTCAAGAATTTTGAACTGTAAGGTATGGTCAGATGTTGCCTACGTAGTAGGCTGTGCGTCATATCCCTTGTTCAGTCATATCCCTGGTTTGGAAGCTGAGGAGCTGAGCTAACAGGATAGGTCAGATGATAACTGGTGTAGCATTTTGCACATTTTAAGGGGAAGTATGAAAATGAGTAAGTCCGAGTGGAATTCTCCGTTTGTTGGGAAGGGAGTGGGGGTCATCCGACCGACCCTCAAATCCCTCTGTTTACGATGTTGTGTGGCTTCTTTAACTTATTCAATTACTGAATAAATTAATAGTACATTTGTGTTGATTTTGTGAACGATCCTAGACTGTTGTAAAATTTCTGCTGTGACAAAGCTTATATATTCAAAGCCATAATTTAATCAAGGCTGTATATATTAACTGCCACAATGACGTATTTGATGAGAGTAAAAAAGCTCTCATGTTGGAGATACATATAATTTGCAACTTGAATATCCTTCGGCTAGACTAAATACACGAACTACATAGAAAAAATTAAAACTAAACTAGTTCCAAAACTTGAAGATTCAGCTCATAAGCATATATTTGGATGGAAAAATCCTCGAATTCAAAATATAAATTTCGAATGCATATTTCTATGAATATGCATGTATATTATTCATGATTATTCATTATATTCCTCTTACTTCCATACATAGTCCACCATGAAGGTTTTCTTGTTGTGCGCTTTCCTGGCTGCGGCCAGTGCTTTGGCTCCTATCTACACATCCAAGAACGCTGTGCCTGGAAGATACATTGTTAAGCTGAAGGTAAGACTGAATACTTTTGGGAGGGGGGCTGAAAAACAGTAAACGCTACATAAAAAAGAGGAGTGGAGGGAGCGGGTATTTCCCAAAAGAGTAATTAAGGCAAGGTAAGGTATAGGTATCCTGAACAGGTATCACTTTGTACGTAGTAAATTGACTTTACTGTGTGCACGAAACGTCCTTCCAAAGGCTGAAGACATGGACGTCAACAGATGGAGGAAGGGGGGGGGGGAGACATATCCACCTTTCTGGTAGTGGAGGAGGTTTCATATTATCCCCCACTTTTTTCTAGACCCTCACGGAGACCGTAGGTACATGTTTGATTCCATAGCTTACAAGGTAGCTGATTTGATGAAATTAAACTCAAAAGTAGTGCAAACAGTCATTTAGTGTATTAAAATCTTGGAGAAAATAGTGCAAATTACACTGCAAATCATCTGAAATCCAAATATTCCCAGGGCTTTTAAGCAGATCCTGGACATCTTGCTGCTAGGGTTTGCGATTCGCTCTTGCTTTAAGCCTAGTCAACTACGGTCACTTTCTCCTATTTTTGAAATTCCGACGATGAAGTTTTTAGCCATGGAACAAAACTTTCAAAAAGATTTCTATTCAGATTTAACTTTAAGTTAAATGTTTTACGAGAGAAACTAATTAAAAGTAATAAATTTGTATAGTAACATATAATATAATTACAATATCTTGCACACTACGGTGCGTAATGTATAATAAATTAGAAGTAAATAATAAATACATTCATACATTTTTAAGAGACTGGGGATTTAAGACAAGAAACTCAGAGTTGAAGTACGTTGGCACCTCTTGAATACAACACGTAGGACAAGAACAAAGGAAAGAAATAAAAAACCGAAGAAAATAGTAACGGGATAACATGATAGATGGAGATTCTATACTGAGCACTTCCGGAATGAGCCCATTCCCTTAAGTTAACAGCATATTTAAATCCTATTCAAGTTGATCACTTGTACAAAAATTATTGATAATTTTTGTGTTTTAGTTCTGATTTTTTTTTTTCATTTTTAACTTTTGCTTCCCTGCAGGAACATGGCGATCTTAAAAGTACTTTGAATATGCTACATTCTAACACTTTGTTTGAGGGCGGTGTTGAAGTGTTGAAGAAATTCCAAAAAGTCTTCAATGGTTTCTCCGCTAAACTCTCTCCTCGTGCTGTTACTATGGTAATGACATTATTGTGCCATTTTACTCGTTTTGTAAACTAGAATAACACTACCTACAAACGTGACTGTACAGTTACACTGTAAATCCCAATTTGTTGGGATAACTTATGAGACTTGAGGTAACTTGCTGCATGGACCAAGTTCAGTCAATTGAGTTTCTACTCATTGAGAAACTCAGTCGACTGAACTTTAAAAGGTCCTTGCAACAAGTTACCTCAAGTCTCATAAGTTATCCCAATAACCTTTTAACAGTGTAGGGCCATATTACTCAGTGGACATAGGCCTAGTAGCCATTGTGCCCTGAACCATTACTAGTGATGATAGCACACCCATCGCTTTATCGTCGACGAAATTTAATATTTTAAGCCTTCGCATGCCTTGAGTGCTCTAAACCTACACAATGCTCAATTTGGGCCTGCTGACAGTCAAACTGAAGTTCGTTAAAGCATTATTTAATTTTTATGTTTACATAGGACATTACTTTGTATTACCATTCGTACACTGTAAGAAATCGTTGGATTGTTTACGTTCATAAGTTTAAAAATATTTTGTAAGAAGTTAAGACAAGATACTCTGGGAGGTTGTTATGGGAGAAAAGAAGCATTCTTAATAAATCATATTTAATAACACAATTTGCGGTTATTTCCTGTTCATATAAACTGTAATACGGTGATGGACGAAACCGCTTTAGTAGTTTTGCGGTATGTCTACAAGACTCACCATTAAATTTCACTAATTTTGGTGACAAATTGTGCAACATTTGCGAAATTAATATTTTGATTGTCACTCACAGCTTCAAAAACTGGATGTCGTGGAGTATATTGAAGAGGACGCCATTGTTAAGGCCTCCACCATTGCATCATGGGGGTTAGATCGTATTGATCAGGTGGCTCTCCCTCTTGATGACGTTTACCAACCAATTGGTGAGTTGTCAGTCACGCGATCATGATGTCACCCTATCACGTTTCAAAGTATATGCAACATTCTTCAACGTCTTTTTCTTCAAGTTCTTCTTCTAAGCTTAAAGGACAAATCTACATCCTCCAATTCTCCCAACTAAGTTACTCCGAAAACTGTCGTAAACCCCTTCTTGTGCAGACACAACTACGTATCTTTACTGAAGCACGCCCTATATTTAATTTCAGCCTGAGAAAGATTGCAATTTTATATCCTTGAGCGACTGCATAGGCCCATTGAGCTAATTTTTTGTTTTCATTTCATATACAGGTGACGGAAGTGGCGTCCATGCTTACGTCATCGATACCGGTATCAATGCTAATCACAATGATTTCTCGGGCCGAGCTTCTATCGCCTATGATGCTTTGGGTGGCGCTGTAAGTTACAACTTAACCTGCATGACTCAATTCAGAAATCATAATCTTATAACCGGTAAAACAGAATATCGACATTTTCCTTGTTAAATTTAACTGTGATTTTTCAGTAAGAAATGCCTAATTTTAATCAGAATATGTCTAGATAATTGGTAACGGTAATTCTGGTTGAATAAACTTTTAAAAAGTGATACTCTATCAAAAAGTGGCAACAGTGCATGACCAGTCTGTATTACCGAGTAACATTTTACTCTTATTCGAGTAGTATTTTCACCTAATTGGAGTTAATTAACCACTCCTTGAAGAGTGGAATTACAATCGATTTCCTTTCTGTAAAAGAAAGATCAATGTTTTCACTTGCCCAGAAGAAAATTCCCTCCTTTACATTTAGAGAGCAGGATAGTTTAGAGTGTATAGCTGTAGAGTGTTTCGTGGCGTGGCAGTGGGATGTGAGTGGGGGAAACGTGGGTTGCGTTTTGCCCGGGTTTGTTCTAAGGCTTGAGATAATAGACGACAAAAATGACAACGTTTTGAAATGAACAAAGGCATATTTTAGAAATTGATTTATCTAAGTTGTTTTATTGTTGTTGTTGTTGTTGTGTTTTTTTTTCTTTGCTTTGTATAGAACTTATAGATCACGTCAACTTTTCTGATCCCATCAAGCGACATTTGGTTTAAAAAACGTATTTATTTGTATGCAATTTTTCCAGGGAGTCGATTGTAACGGCCACGGAACCCACTGTGCCGGTACCGTAGGTGGAGACGCTTATGGTGTGGCTAAAGGCGCCCTTGTTTACGGCGTCAGAGTTCTCAACTGTTTCGGTTCAGGGTACACTTCCGGCATCGTTGATGGTGGGTATAAGATACCCTACATATTGACAAATTTTTACAAGAAAAAGTTCGCTAAACGTTAACCATTTTTTATCAAAAGATGAGAAAGAGAAAGATGTGAATCATTAACAGAATGCATGCAACTTTCGCGATCACTTCTGCATTTCTACGAGGGAGTGAAAATAGGATAAGTACCTCATGAAATTGTTATTAGTGATCAATTTCTTTGCCATCTATAAAGACAATACTCACAAAACGCTACAACGTAAATAATTTTACCTTAATTGATGAAGCCATTTGAAGCATGCATATCAGTTTTAAAACTGTGGTAAAAAACGCAAAATCTTTTATAACAAGATCAGATAACTATGTTTTTAGTCAGATATGTTCTTCACGGAGTAAAACAAAAATGTCATCACGAGTTATATTTTTTTCTAACAAACACAAAACATTTGACGCTTCGCCGTGTGCCTTATACACAACATCAACAATTCTGTCTATGAAACACTTTTTATTTCAATTTGGAAGAAGAAATATTTAAAGGGCAAGTCTCGTCATCTCAGACAGTTCCAATTCTTGGATCTATGCAACTTATAGCTCCTCCCATAACTGTATAAAGCTCCTCCTTGTGCAAACATAAACCTGTTTTATTCTTAAGGCCATGTCCTGGTGAGTACACAAGGCTATAGTCAGATAATGTGTAATCCAAGCACTCTCTCTACATTGTGTGAAAAGTGCCCTATCTTTGCATCTTTTGAATTTTCAAATTTTGATGTCAATCAAAGAGCAATCTCCAACAGAGAATTTTGATACCCTTAAACTTAAAATATAGTTTGGGGCAATGATGCAATGGTTTTAATGAAGGACGTGGTCGTTAGATTCGTTGTCTTTGAATCTTTACAGCGTGTGAATGGATAATCTCCAACGGAAATCGTCCCGCTATCGGATCCATGTCTCTTGGTGGTGGAGCGTCTTCCTCCATGGATAATGCCGTTGAAGCTATGATCAACGACGGCATTACAGTAGCCGTCGCCGCTGGTAATGACGACGAAGATGCTTGCGATTATTCGCCCGCCCGAACTGGCCCTGTAAGTTTATGACGTAATTATTACGTATGGACCTCTAACTTATACTCCGAGGGTTGTACAGGGCCCTAGGCCGGCTCGTGTGCGGGGTCTTGAATAATTTGTATTTACTGGTTCAATTGAAAGGTTTTTTTCACTTTTCTTGAGTTGTGTTATAGCCTATTGTCACTTAAACACAGAATACATACTTCTAGTGTAAAAAGTGTTCTAACATGGAATTAAGTCAGATTAAAAATATATTTAAACATTCGGAAAGACATCTATTAGTCAAGGACTGCATTGATGATCGTTGTAAATAATGCTGTATTGATTAAATACATGTTTAAGGTCCGGGCCCCCTCAGAGCGTGGGTTCTAAGGCCATGACCTGGTCGATCGCCTCTAAATCTGCCACTGTTGCACACCATTTTCCTTTCAACTACCATCCCATATCAACCAGACAGACTTTTAGTCTAACTTAGTTAAGCTTAAAAGATGACCAATTATGATCTTTTGTGGTCTATTCCTTATCAACGTCATTTACAAATAGTTCTAAGCTGTATTCTATTAATTACAATTTTGTAAATATCCTTGACGTTCATGGGATTTGCCACTGGACCTGCACCCACCAATGAGGTGAACATCGGGGTCGCATGCTGGCATGGGCGAGCCCGTGGCTAGTGAAAGCTTTTGCTCAACGCCCAATTTGCAGCCATCGTCAGCCAAATTATTCTATTAGCGTTCACATTACATATGGGTAAAGGAAGCAAATTTTCCTAAGAAAGTCCAGAGTAGCTGCAAGTGCAAGTTCATTTAAGAAAAATTCTCTTTGAGGATCCCTCCGCTTAATTCTTACTCCGATCACTCTGCCCTCTCATTGAAGAACTCTGTCGGCCACACCTTAGGTGAACGTAGCCTCCGCCAAAGGTTGTATGCTGATGCCAATAGTCAGGTTATATATGAACTACCCACAATAAAATTTCATTGATTTAGTATAAATGATCCTCAAAAATACGGAAAAACTTTTTGAAAGGTATATAAGATTAACACATTTGGCCCCATTTTCACCTTCCAGCTATTTTTTTCTTAAAAAAATTCCAAACTGAGGAGGTTTCAGCCCCTCCCCTATACACTTCTTCAAAGACAGCTCTTGCGTTTTTAAGGAAATTTCCAAAAGCTTGCAAGGCAAAATCGACGCCCTGTTTCAACTGAATGAGTACTTACCCTACATGTTTCGTTTTCCTGTTCTATTATTAAGGCTATTACCGTTGGTGCAACTGATATTTATGACGATAGGGCCTATTTCTCCAACTACGGAACCTGTGTAGATATCTTTGCCCCGGGAGTTAGTATCACAAGTACATGGATCGGCGGAAGTGACGCAATCAACACCATCAGTGGAACCAGTATGGCCTGCCCACACGTCGCTGGTAAGTCCAACGGAGCACACCCTTGTTAATACCCTGCGGGGCAGGTTTAATTTTAATCACATATTCCTAGTTTCACTACCAACCTAAACCTAGAGAGATACCGTACGGCTGTGTATGCAGGCTTCCTGCATCATTTGAGAACTTTCACTTGCAGGCCCGTAGCCAGACATGGTGATGAATGGTGGCAGAAAGCCCCAGGGGTGAGATATTTTTCAAGGCACTGAGGAGATATGTTAAGATCTAATAAGGTAATAGTAAATTCTTTATGGGGCGTCACCTGATGCCCCACCTGACTACGGCTCTGTTTACTTGAGAACTCTACAGTCGGAATCCCGTGTGTCAGACTTTCCGTTGCTCTTTCATTCAATATGCTGTATTTTGGGTCAGTTTATTTTATTTGTTCAGTTTATTTTATTTACTTACTATATACTACACACTTTTCACTACTTAAGTGACCGGCTTCAACGTTACTTCGTCACTTCCATGTCACGTTTTCGTATTGCATCCAGTGTGGTTTGCAATGGGCGTGAAGTTCCGGGAACCCCTCCTCCCCCTATGAACTCTGAGTAGCGCAACTTTCCTACGATACCACTGCCCTATGACGCATGTATGGTAGATGAATGTTTGAAATAACGAATTGTTGTTTCAGAGAGCGATCTACTGCAAACGGGAGCAGTTGTAGTATCGACATTTCTTCGATACTGGCGATCCAAGCACGATACACAAGAATCTGAAGAGAAATATTTGTGTTCTAGAGCTTTACAATCCGATTTATTTTAATTTTAACAATTGAAATGATTCAATTATGAAACATTGTTTGATTCTTTTTATGTAGGGTAAAAGCTTATGTTTTGTAACTAACAAGGCATGGGTGGGGCTAGGATTTGCGGGACGGGGGAGGGAGAGCAAGCTTCCCGAAGTCCCGACCAAGGTAACCGGTTGCCGGAAAGTTGGGGAATGCAAAACTTTGCGCGCTAAGTATGCCGAAATTTGGATATTGTATTGGAAAACATTTGAAAAATATTGGGCTTTTTTTTAGGAAAATTTGAATGTATGGTGTCTTTATGGAAGAAAATCCAAAATTTGGATTTTTTTTATTGACGAGTCTGTCCTTTTTGATAATAAAATCATCTAAACCTCCAAGGAGACTGTTTGACCTTTGCTTATTACATGCTTTATCGTACACATCAAGTCTCCCTAACGAATGTGAAACATTAATGGTTCTCAAATATTGTTGTTTTACTTCAGGCGTTAAATACTACTTTTAATTCCAACAGGATGAAGTGGCGTTGAATTACGAGTTGACTGTAACATGTCTTGGGTGGGGTGGGAGTTCTACCCCATGTTGCGGGCCCAAAGCCAAGGGGGGCATTTTGGGGCAATGCCCCCCCAAAAAAATTTTCTGCCCCCAGATAAAAATTGAAACTGCACAATAATTAATGTGTTTTTAGTCTTTTATGCCCCCCAATCACAGCACTCTCTCCCCTAAAAATGTGAAGCTGGCTAGGGGCCCGCCATGTTGCCACATGTAACGCATCATGCGTTCTTTCATATAAAGATGTTACACCAGACAACTTGTTTATGGACTTGCCTTAAGTACCGTATGCCTTCAAAAATCTATACTTGAAATAACAAATCACTTCTCTCACATTCCGTATAGGTGCTGCTGCCATTCTCCTTGGCAACAACAGTAGCTTGAGCCCAGCTGATCTCAAATCCATGATGCTTACAAAATCCATCTCTGGGGCTGTGGGTGACGTAGGATATGGATCACCCAACCTCCTCCTGTACATTGCCGAAGGAAGCGGCGGCGGCAGCCCACCTGATCCAAGTGACCCAACTGACCCAACTGATCCAGGCGTGCCCGGAGGTAGGTTTACAATGATCTAGGAGTTTCCAGTAATGATCATGTGACACAGGGCCATCGGTGGTTCTTGGGATTAGGGAACCTTTTGTTTCGTGGATTTTAGCCGTTCTGAGACATGGTTTGTAATACTGTTTGTAAGAACTTCAAACCTAGTATTATTAGGGGATAGGAGGAGCTAGATACTCCTGCCGAGTGCCGTGTGATAAGGATACTTCATCGTGTCAATCCTAATCTTAACGTACAAGACGCGGTTTCACATAAGCATGAGGACAAGCAAGAACTTTTCTCGATTATTAAAAAACCGTTCACCTCTCCAACGTTTTCAACGTTGTAACCGAAAGTAAATCAATTAAATCGGTGTACAGGCATTGGGGTCACTTGGATAGTAAGGGTAGTATTTGAAGCAATGCGATTAAAACAAGTTCGAGAGCCCCGAGTTCCGGGACATTGTCAAAGTAATGTGGGTTTGTTTCTCACCTAACCGAAGTCCTGTCTAAACTTAACCTTCCATAGTGAAACAGTTACAAATTTAGGCAAAAAATGTTTTGTTGGAACGTGGAAGTCCCCTTTCCTTCCGCACTCACATATTGGTTGGAATATCCTCAAGACAGTATGTGAACGGTTTTCGGACAATCACCCTGGACAAGTCCATGTTTTAGATGGAGAAAGTTGTCTGTGTAATTGCCATGGGTGGCAATTGTCAGGGCGAGTTGTCCTGAAGGGTGTTGCTCTGGGTAAATTGTCCGTGTGGGTAGTGCCGGGGGATCTCCCGGCTACAACGTGGACGGAGCACCAGGTACAAGGTACCGGTGTTCCGGCACAGGGGTTTACCGATATTAAAGGTTAATAACCTTGAACCACTCTACCCCTGTTAACCTTTAACATCGGTAAACCCCTGTGATGTAGGCTCCATGGCCTAAACTGTTTTATCTCGAGGAGGAGTAAAATATTTTTCTCAAGAGATACGTCAAGTTTGTCACAATTTTGTAAAAAGCGTATACATAGTCATAAACTTTGTCAGGTGAGAATTACACTGATAGTCTGTAGGTTTGGACGTAGTGCCCTACATGCATCGTCTAACAGTGAAACAAACGTCGCCTGATGATCTTACTGATCACGTGTAATCCATTCCCTTTCCAACAAAATGATGCAGAGTGGGCAAGGATGTTCACGTACCACCCCATCCCCACCCCTTGAAAAATGCCCTCTTATACTCAAGGGTGAGCGTTAACCACGTTGAAAAATCCCTTTTACAGAGAAGCCATGGAAATAAATAGGCGAAGGAGTGGAAAACTCTTGTCACGACGATTTTCTATTTAGGAAGCAATTCTGGTTAGGCCCCAGTAATACAGTCAAAACCACCCACTCCACATCTCATTGCTTAATTCTTTTAAAATGATGATTTATTTTTTATTCCCCTTTCCTACTCTTTCCGAAGGTTGTGGGGGTTACTTCAATGTTAGCGGGGATTCCTTCTCCTCTCCCAACTTCCCCAGTGACTATGACAACAACGAAGACTGCAGTTACGTCATCGAAGCTCCAGCTGGTCAGGTTGTCCTCCTCAGTTTTTCGAGCTTTGACGTCGAATCTCACTCTACCTGCAACTACGACGCCGTAAAGGTGAGAAAAAAAATATGCTGTAAGGTCACGTGATTAATAGATGTGGTAAAGTCACTTAAAGATTTGTGTTAAATACAACTTGGGTTACATTGAAAATATAACTTCCTTCACAGATGATCATCATGGCCAGTTGGATCTCTTACTGACTTTCTTTGAGAATGGTCTGAATAAAAAAGTTGTTCAATTCTCCAGTTCTCCGAGTTTTTAAAGCTGATCTACTTTAGTTATTTCACAGAAGAAAACATGAGGGTAAAGGAAAGACCCAAGAGCCAGATGACCCCCAAATCAATTCCATGTCACGAATAAAGTTCGAGTTTGAATCAACGGAAAGTGCAACTGAGTCGAATTAGATTCACGAAAAAGTAACATAAGATAAATTCTTCTCAGAGAGAAAGAAAAACTGAATTCCATCTTGTGGGCTTTAACTCCCTAAATTAAGATTTGGATTCTAGTTCGAATCTGGCGTCCCAGGTATGATTCCCACCTATAGATTAAATTCCTTATGCTTGAGTAAAGCATGGTGTTAAAATGAATGACGCAGAAATATTTATACAAGTATTCTAAACAATTAAGTTGATTTCTTCCAGGTGTATGAAGGAACCTCGTCAAGCGGTACCCTCCTGGCCAACCTTTGTGGGTCTACCCTTCCCGAGGCCGTCTACACTTCAGGCAACCAAATGTTTGTTTCTTTCACCACTGACTCCTCCGTCACCTATGGTGGATTCAGGGCGAGTGTTACCTTTACTGACCCATCCAACCTCCCAAAATGTAAGTCGAAGAAGCAGTACGATTACTGGCTATGATGTGTCGAAAGATGATAACTGCAAGGTGTCGTAGGTGGCGTATAAATGACCCATCCCCGGTGTCAAAAACTGGAAAGAGAGTATAATAAAAAGTAAAATTCGACAATGTGAGATAGGTTTGTCCAACCCATTTGCCTTTATCCTTAATTAAAAGAAACCGGACTGATGAAACCTTCTGACCAGAAAGAGGGCCCAACAAATGGACCCAATTATTCTCAGCAAGCGTTAGAGTCGACACACTTGGTCTTCGTTGACAGAGAGCCAAGAGGGAGGTAGTCTTGGTCAAGACTTAGTGAATCTTTACCCTTCCTTCCCGGCCCACATATCCATGCACACTCACACAACACAAGTTAATTTTTACTTCGTGGCGCTATTCATAATGCTCTGTTCTGAACTGTATATCCTTTGATTGCGTCCGTCCACTGTGAACAGTGACTAGTGACAATCGGATATCGAAGTGAGGGCGCGCTGTACGTATGAGTTTTTGGAAATACAGGCTACAGTAAGTTACTGAAAGAAGGGCTCTACCATCGTCTTAACACAAGACTAAGAGGGTGGCAACACTGAAAAACAAAAGTACTTCCACTAAGTTTCGGTACGGCCAAGAAAAAAAACATCCATTCTTTTGAGCATTTTTTTTTACTTGGGTCTCCCCCTTTTTTTACTTGGGTCTCCCCCACCGAGAGGGGGGGGGGGCTTATGCTATATGCTGACTCATCCCCCTTTAAAACTTGTTAGGGGCATAGTTGATCAAGGAATATGCTGCACAGCCTGCTACGTGAAGGATGATCCAACTTTGTCACTTGAGTATTTGGATATGATGTTCCCCGTCTTTTTGCTAGAGCTGGTGTATGAATGTATCGAAGTTTGTTAAGCAATTCTTTGTCAAAATTTTTTCTATGGTAGTTACGTCACTCACCCCAAGTTTATGTCACGTTGTCAACCGCTTTTCTTTTTTGTGACGTCAGCTTGTGGTGACACGTGGACTGATGATACTGGAGTACTGACGTCACCAAACTGGCCCAGCGGTTATGATAACAACGTTGAGTGTGAATATTTCATCCAGGGATCTCTTGGCCAAACGGTCGCTTTGTCCTTCGACAGCTTTGAACTGGAGTACAGCTCCACATGCCAATGGGACTATGTTGAGGTAAGAAATACGTGGTTGGTTTTCGTATGAGAGAAGGGGACAACACAATAATCAGCGATGCATCTCGCTGTCTTTGAGACGGTCAAATTGTCATAGTGAGGGCCAAATTTATGCAGTACGCCGTCTGAGATGACCAAAAAATTGCAAGGCACTTCTTTCTAAATTGAGTCAAAATCTGAAGTTGTTTAGCTTACATTATTAGACATGCATTAAAAACGTAACTACTGTATATTACGAACCCAACTTATCCTGCTTAAGTAGACATTATCCCCTAACGTAGGCAAATATTTAACTTTGGGGAAATGACACCACAACAGTTTTGAAAACACCTGGACCCCACCTGTAGTGCGAATGTGACGAGAGGCGTTTCATACACACCAACTGAGCCTCTCAATTTCTGACCCCTGTCTAATGCCCTGGAAGGGGAGGAGGAAGGGGTTGGAGTCAAGTTTCCTCACGTCCATTGCGTCCCTCTTGAGAAGTATCCTCCTCAATCCGCTGTGAAAATATCCTATATCCGTCACTAGGAAAAAACTGTAAACAAAGAAAAGGAGAGAAGGAAAACCAGATAATCGGAAATTAATAAAACTAAGCAAGAAGGCAGAATAACCTTGGGTTTGGGGGAGAGGGGGGGTTAGAAGCTATAGTTAAATTACGAGATGGAAAGAGGAAAAATGTAGGAAACAATACGTAAACGAGGAAGGGGTAGTCTGCTTTCTTTGATTTTCACATCATATCAATATTTGCATGAATTTTCCAGATCCGTGATGGAGCTTCACCAAGTTCAACACTTCTTGCTAAAGTGTGTGGTTCTACTGTACCCGGCATTTACACTTCTTCCGGGCCGAATCTGTACGTAAAATTCTACACAGATTCTTCTGTTACCTACGGAGGCTTTAGTGCGTCATACAAGCTTCAGTAATCATCGCAGATTCGTTTTCGCCCTTCAGCGTCGACAGTTGGGACTTTAAAAAGAAAAGTAATAATTGACTCTGCTTTGTGTAATTTTTGTGAATATTTAATAATTTATCAGGAAAAATTGAAATCATTACGTTTTTGTTTTGTTGAAGTGAAAAGGCTTCCTTACAATAGGTGAAATAAAGTTTTACTGATCAAAATTAAAGTTGGTTTAATTTTTCTAAAGTAATAACATGAACTTGTGAGTATTATTGGTATGTGGATACTTCCTGCTTAGTCTGCTCTACAGGGCTTTTGCGTGTTCATTCAAACTTCTACCTCATCGATTGTGATGTTCCGTATCATATTCGTGTGACTATGTATTGATGTAACGATCTTCTTCAAGTGGGGTTATTCAACCCCAACAAAACTGCATTTACCCCCTCCCAAACCCCTCCCAACACCCTCCCAACACCCTCCCAACACCCTCCCAACACTCTCCCAACACCACATTACTACAAGGAGTTAAAACAAGTGGGCAACAGTGGATGATGACGTAAGTTAGGATGGACTAGATGTGTCAATTTTTAAGTCCAACAGTATAACATCTTTGAATTCCAATCCTCCACCCCTCATGACATTGGATAAGTAGCTATATGAGACAAAATTTTCTGTAGTTCTGTGCCATGACGTGATATACTTGAACCCCGAGCAAGAGCTCAGGGGAGACAGCAGCGGCTCCACGTTTCCTTCAAAAGTAGGGATGAGTGAAGGCAAGCAGATTTGGGGGGAGGGGAGGGGCAGGGGAAAAGGTTTTGGGTGCGCAATGTTCCTGTAAAATGTATAGTTTGGTACATGTGCGAAACAGGGGATATCTAGGAAAGGAACAGAGGCCTTGACTTGGGGAATGCCCCCTTTTCCCTTAGTGGTGGCACTGGGAGACAGTGGGTCTCTCAGTCCTTGATTACACTTGTGTTAATTCTAGAAGGCCGTTGGATGAATACTCTTGCATTGCACCTGTTACATCTACGGATCCATTCATCCTTGAAATTATCTATGACGTGGCTTGGAGAGACAATATTCTTTGGGCTTCAGTCATGCATTAAGAGGGTGTAGGTTAGTTAGATGAGGTTTAACGGCCCAGTTTCCAACCAATTGGTTAAAGTCGTGCCGGCCACGGCCTTTTTTCCAGTCGTGGCTCACTGGCTTGTTTTCCCTTACTCCATTGCTTATGTAGAGCATCACGCACAACGGCAGAAGGTTCCATTTTTAAAGTCTTTGGTATGACTCGACCTGGGAAGAGGGTGTAGGATCACAGGGAGTAGAGGGGCCCAATGCAACTCACCATTTTAATGTCAGTTCTCAGGCCCGTACCTAAGGAGGCCCCTTCTCCCCCTTGAAAATTTTTCGCCCCCTAGGAAGTTGTCAAGTTGCCATTGACTTAATACATTTTTACACGTTTGGCCCCCTGAAAAATTTCCGGTCCCCTGGAAACCATTTCGTCCCCCTTCAGTACCTTGTCTGGCTACGGGTCTATCAGTTCTTCGTCAAGCGTTTCAGAAATGCTGCTTGAGACAGTTGCAAAATGGTAACATTATTGTTGTTATTGCCTGATTGAGGTCTCCTTAGTTTGTCAGGTAATGGTGCTAATCATGGTTCCCCACTGCCCCTAGCCTTAGGCCTATATTACCAGATTACTAAAGCCTGCCTGTGGTAGGAATCCAGTCCAACTATGGAAAGTGCTTCAATTCAATTCAGATTACTGTGTTTCAAAATTCATTTTTAGCCTCAAAGGGTGCTATGACAAATAACGTAATGTTTTTCGTTACTTTCGTCAAACCTGTATGATAAGAGAAAAATACATTTTACCATCCCCAAACAACAATACTCATACAATAAGTGTTTTTAACTGTTCTAACCTGTTGCATAGAAAACGGAGCCATTCTTAGAAAATATAAACTATCTTGCCTCATTTCTATTTTTATATTACACTAAGTTTAGAGACAGCTCTTTTATTTACTTTTTGTTAGATAACTACATAGTAAAAGGGTCTGTTTCATATCCCCCAAACATATTTAGGAATAGCCATATAGTTATAGCTACAATTGGTGCTAGAAGTCTGTTTGACATAAAATCAAACCATAGCGTCACTCGGATAGATCTGTTTTTGACTTGTACGTGGGATCACCCAGTAGTGTACCCATACAGCTCATAGACAGCCTTTGCAGATATGGCCTTGAGCAATTTAAACTCAGTACAGGCTGCTTTTTCTGAGAGACGCACTGAACATGTGTTCTTTTCTAAATTAGAGGAGGGCCAAAACGTATTTGAGAGGATTTTTGATTCCTTGCCGAAGGCAGGCAAGGAATCTATGCAATGGCGATGTTGTGTTTCTTTGTGTGTGTGTGCGTGTGTGTATGTGTGTGTATGTGACGCTTAGCATGTAAACACGATATCTCAAGATAGCAATGACCGACGCCTTGTCATATTTGGTATATAGATTTGTCATGTTGAGAGGAAGAAGCCTATTGTTTTGGTAGAGGTCAAAGGTCATTTGAGGTCACCAGAAGTCAAAAAATCGAAAACCTTGTAAACACAATATCCCATGGATAGGAATGACTGACACTTTTCATATTTGGTATGTAGATTTGTCATGTTGAGAAGAAGAACCCTACCCATTTGAGGTCACGAGAGGTCAAAAAAAAAAACCCTTGCAGACACGATATCTCAAGGTAGGAAGCTTTGATAGATATATCTGGTATGTGGATGCGTTATGGTGAGAAGGTGAACCCTGTTGTTTCTGTTGGACGTCAAAGGTCATCTGGGGTCATGGGGAGTCAAACATTGAAAACCTTGTTAACAAGTTATCTCAAGGTAGGAAGCTTGGATAGATTTCATAATTGGTATGTACATGTCTTAAGTTGAGAAGAACCATGTTGTCTTTGATTGAGGTCAAATGTCATCTGGGGTCACCTGGGGTCAAAGTGTGAGAACGTTCTTAACACGATTTCTCAGTGTAGGAAGCTTGGATAGATTTCATGTGTGATACATGGATGCTTTATGGCTGGAGGAAGAACCGGTTTGTTTTGGGGAGGTCAAAGGTCATCTGGGGTCATTAGAGGTTGAAAAGCAAAATTTCCCAAGAATTCCCAAGAAAATCCCAACATTTTCAATGGCAAGGAATCACTAAGCCTATAGGCTTTCTGGTTTACTGTTTGAGGTGAGATTTTTTGCCCTTCATTAAAACGAAGTGAAAGACTATTCTAGACTTCTTATTAAGCATTTGCCAACACTCTTGTAACTGCATAAACCACGACTTTTATTGATCATTCTGACCAAGACACAGGAGTTTTTTTCTAAATATTTCTAACCTTTCACTCATTGATTTCATTTCATTTCATTTGGAGAGAACAGTTTCATGAATTGTGTCAATTCTTTGTTCCTTTAAATGAAATTCAGTTCAACTGGGGAACACAATACTAACGACGACTCGAAGAATACTACGATGCCGTGGGACTGACCGGGTCAGTGCACATACTAGCTACATAGAGGCTCTCCCCCTCCCCTGCTCTCAGAGACATTAGTTGAAAGATTCTCTCAATAGTCCACGGTTTTGTCCAGAACCTTTGAGATATAGGCAATTGGACGAAATTCGAGAAATGTTATTACTTCTCATTCAACGAAATGGCATAGCGTGCGTGCTTTATAAGATTTGTGAAAGCCATAAAGACACGTCCAAGCTTTTCAAACTTAAATCAGTCAGTGGGGGTTAAAGAGATGTTAGATAAAAGTATTGCCAAAGGGGACATCCTGGTTTTGAAGATGAGTCTTTAGTTTCCATAACGTTAATTTCAGGTGTTAATTCATATCATCATGCTTGTATGAATGATCTCATGCGAAAAGTGCCGGAGAACATTTTCAAGTCATTTTTGTTGTATAGTTTTGAAGTTTCCCGGTTTGAAAAATTACCATATTTTCCAAACTGAGCGATTTGCAGTAGCCTAATTACCATCGACCAGAAGTACCTCCGCATGAAGGCTGGCACATCGAGCTGGACAAACACGGCATGAAATGGGCAATTTTTTGACGTCACAAACTCACAGGAATTGCAATGTGCATGTTGGGAACAGAGGTCGACATTCCCGAAAGCAGCCTCTAGCAATATAAGATATTTGGAATGAAGAAATTGTGTCCCAGGCACTGTGCTAAGGTTTCATATTATTTCGGATCTTGTGAAATTGAATGTTCATGTCTGATTATAGGTTCATTACAAGCCGGTAGATGAACGTTTAAAGGGAAAATGCAGTGCCCCAATTCGAATGAGTGTGCCCCGTCGTCCTAGTTCAAGAAAGGCTTTTATTAGCCATGTGACAATATGTTTGTTACTCATTTGTAAAATTCATGCAGAAAAACTCATTGGTTTACCTTCAATATTTCATTTTTTGTATACAGAAACATAATAAAATATACCTGAGAGCAAGATAAGAAGAGATTTGTAAGATATAGCAAACTTTTGAATATAAACTTGGGGTGACTGCAATCTCCCTTAAAAATATCCGTGAAATGAACAGTTTTTACACATAGACGTTAGACTCGTCCTTAACCAAGCGTTTTAGGTGTATATGGTGAACAACACAAATATTACTTTCAATCTGCCAAACTGACAGACCATTTCATGTTGCATTAGCTCAGGGCGCACTTCAGCAATAGCGAGTCTCACTCCACGAGACCTCTTTTTGTTAATAATCCTTTTGTATTCAATGGTTGGGACATGAATAAACCCCCTCATGCATGTAGGATATGCCAGTGTGTAAGTATTTTCATAGCCATTGTGGGCGAGGTTGTGATACTAATTAAGTTGAAGGTAGGGCACGGCGCCTTAGTTTGAAACTAGTTGCAAGTCTTCATCGGAGGGAAGAAGATACAGCGGCGTCATGGTGATCATTTGTAGTATCTGTTCTTTTCAGTCAGTCAAGAACGCGGTACTACCTACAGCAGACCTTTGACGTAGAGATCTGAGGGTCGAGAGGTTGGTCGGTTAAGTTTGTTGTCATTTCGGGGACCGTGATGCAGCTCCTTTGAGGAGCAGAACTTTTTCGGGAGTATCGTTAAGTTTGGTTTTTTCCCTTGGTTCTTCGTCAGAGAGGACTTCGGAAATTGTACGGCGTGATCAGTCCGCGAGTGTTATCGCTTTGGCTAGTTTTATCTGTTGCAACTCAATCGTCCAGTATGAGCTGCATATTTTCAGACATGTGTTATGAGTAGCCTAACATCTCTGTAAACAGAGAGAGGGAGGAAGTGTCGTCAGTGGGTTTTTGGCCGCGAATCTCTTCGGGAGGAAGTGCCGTTCCTTACAGGTCGAGAATCCCCTAATGAGGGGACGTGCCATACCTGAGGCCGTGAGTCTGTTTAAAGGCAAAGTGCAACAGTTGCCTGTTTTAATAACTATCGCAACTGCCAATGATCAAAGGGTCTAGGCGAGAGCGCTAGATGGTAAAGAAGCTTGAAAGGGTCAGGTCAGAGCCCAAGAATAGTTATATAGTGGGTTCTGGGGTAGGAACCACCTCACAACTAGCCGCCAGAGGAGGACTATATTGCCGTTTATCGACGGCTCGAGAAAGTACTGAGTGTAGTAGTCCATAGTAGCAACCATATATTAATTAGCTTTTAAACACCCACAACGGAACCTACGCCACCGAAATGGATATCACAGCCAGATAGCAGGGAGTTGCAACTCCCTGACCATAGCGAATAAAGTCGATCATCCGTCGTTCCGTCTCACCTATATGACGTCCGATCACCTGATCGAACAAGCGAACCACTACCAGACTCTAAGTGGCGACTACCAGTAACCATATTTTGTTAATCATAATGTACTGTTATTCAAGTGTTTGTAGATATACATTTTTTCGGTCACCTACACATTTCGTGGGTATGGCATATTTCGCGTAGTGTTTCGAGTACCACAGCTAAATTCTAAAACTTTCCTAACGGGAATTATTAGGCTATCACTTGACCTTTGACATATTTAATCTAATACGCTCCTCTTTATCTCCTATTTATGTACGTATTTCCCCTAATTGCGTAACAATATCTGGTTAGAAACTGAGCCGTAAAACCTCAACTAACTGACTGACTGACTGACTGACTGAATGACCGACTGACCGACTGACCGACTGACTGACTAACTAACTAACAATACCTATTTGGCAGACTCTTAGCACGGGTGACACTATCGCCCTTCAAGGAATGAGCTAGAGGAAAGTTGGAAGGGTGATAGTGCCAAAGGTGCTAAGTATCTGCCAGATAGGTTTTGTAAGGCAAGTAGGGGAAATACACATGTAAATAGGAGGTATCATAGACTCATAAACCACCGAGTTTTGTAGAATCAACTATCTGTATAGAGACGCTGATGCTTTCAAGTATTTTTTCATTATGTTTCAGAACATAAATATTGCTTACATTAAAGTTAAACAAATGGAGCATTTTGTATTTCGGTAATGAAAGTATTGTCACTATTAAAATAGTGTATGACTATATTCTCCTTTAAAATGAAAGGTAAGTTAAAACTGCTAGCATCATTATTAGGTTTTTTTTAATTATGTCTACAATTTTTTATTGTTTCTTGTATACTGTCTGACGTAGCCATTTTGGGTTGCTTCAAGTGATATTGTTTAAACAGTGAGCTTGCTGCCTAGCCCATGGTCAACAAGACACATAATAAAATGATAACTTTTAATACTGGAGAAGCAGCACTGCTTACTTGCCCTAATTGCGAACAGCTTGCGAACATTAGAATAAGAACTTTCAATGTACGCCTACAAAATTATGCTGTCTCTTAAATGGTTTTATTCAAACAATATCACAGGATCTTAACGTAAATATAGAGGATGCATTTATTAAAACTTTACCAGAAAGGCTTCATGCGCCGCATAATTTTGATTGAAAATTTATAAAATAATCCCTCAGTATATTAACAAAATGATCCCATACCTCTGAGAGAATATAAGACAACATCACTGCAGGCCAGTTTTGGTTTATTTTATTTTTTTTTTGTTTATATTATTTTGGTTGGGACAGTTTTCCTGTTTCATCTTTCTAAATCGTTTCGTGTCTGGCAAGAAATCACATTGATTAAACTCTCAATATGCCCATATCGATCATACGGTTGAAAGCAAACAACAGTGGTGATTAAAAATTTAAGCGTACTCAGACTTCTGTTTTTCATTTTAGCTAAGTAATGAATACATGACCTGCAAATAAAGTTGTGTAAACATATAAATCATGTAACATGTAACTGATATTTTTCAAACAATGGCGTCAGATTTGTATGTTAATACAGCGGTTTGATTTCTTGTACATTTTGTACCAGTTTGCTTCATCGGCCATTTCATGCAAGTACAATGGTTATTGTGGTAACAGCATTATAACGCCTTTCTATTCCTCCGTGTTAAAGTATCTGCCCGGCATTGTCTCCACAGAAAAAAGACAACCATTAATTAAATATCGAATTTTGGGAGTTGTGGAAAAAGTTCGTATCATTTTTATCAAATGGTACCATAATTTCTTTTCACGTTTCCATGTACCATTCGTTTGTGCCAACAATGGCTAACATTTAAAGATAATCGTTTTCTTAATGTTTAAAATATTTTTTAGAGTTATTTATTTAATGCATTGGGTCGTGTTATACTGTGGGCAACTATTTTAACATTGAAGCGTTGAACTGTATAGTCAACTCAGTGTTAGGGTAACTTTTGCTACGAAACAAAGGATATTAATAGATATATGTCCAAATAATTACTGAAGGATTTCATTCCTAAGCTGAAGTTGTAATAAAAAGTCAAATTTTTTGGTGTATCTTCATCTTAATATCTCCCTGCTTCCATATACTACACTTTGTGTACATTGTGTTTGCAATCACGTGAACTCAAAGTTACGGGCCCGGGTCATTTACCGTCTACTGTCATGTTTGCTGAAAATGTTTGTGTCTGGAATGTACGCTAGGGACTTGTGATAAACTTTACCAGAGGGAAATTAACATTATTTTTGAAATATCTTATGAACTGCATTGCATACAGAACTGCAAATTAAAATGTGTATTTTTCGAAACGGTCCCTTTGGTTGGAAGGCAGGGGCGAAAACCAAATTTTATCCTGAAGGGGCTTTGCTCCCCAAAATATCCACGTCCTCTGATTGGTGAAAGCAAATCAACTTGTATAGCATGTACCAAAATTATCTATGAAGTTTGCCATGTTCTAGTTGTAAGCGGTTATAGTGCTTCGTGGCAATGTAGGCTAAGTTCAGTAACAGTTCAAAGAAACGGGGTTTTTTATCAGTCTTAATTTGACCTCTCAATTCATTTACCTACAGTATATCCGCCAATATCCCACCTCATAAAAATAAACCACCACAGGTTACAAAATAGAAAAAATATTTACATGATATTTGATGTCCCCTAAATGCACATTTAGGGGAAGGTAAGCTTCTCGATATCTCTTAAGAAGTGTTATCAACAATTTCAATGATATTTACGCCAATGCATGAATCAACTAATAACGGAAATGATAGGTCGAAACTAGTGTAAGTGTTAATGCTGGACTTCGATTGAGCAGAGAAACTATGTACAGTGTGTATTTGTGTAGAAAATGAATATTCATGAGAATAATTAATATTAAACGATTAGGAAGCCTTACTTGACGTTAATAATAATGTTATAGAACTACAGGGCGGTGGTAGGTTACGACATACCGTTCCTTCACCGAATGCGTTTGCACACCTGGCACTGTAGCGTTTAAGAAAAGGTTTGTTGGATCAGGGAGGTGTTAGGACCTCCCCGGTTGGATCGTCGATAAAAATATTTAGTGAAGAGCAAAATACAACTTTCCCAATGGACGTGTGTAAGAAGAGCGTTATGCTGGGATTGACCTTGTTAGCCTTTTGTGTACTCGTTGAAGCCATGGGTAAGCAAATTCACCGACCTTTTCCACTCTAGATCTATAATATTTAAAGAATTAAGGTTTTTTAGCTAGTTAATCGAGGATAACCGTACTATATTTCTAGTAAGTATAAAATTGCAAGGCAAATAAACATTTCTTGTCTTTTTTGTGAACAAACTTTTCGACTAAATATGCATAAAATGTGATAAGAGCTATAATACCTATTCTACATTGTGCAAGTTAATCTTGATCTTGGAAGATGTTTTTGGCCCAAATTAAGTTTTGATATGTTTAGAGGGTGAAATTTGCGTTCGGTCACTATTGATGGTTCTCAAAATATTAGCAGATGTACTTTTCCCATTTTCAACTTATATTGAACTTAAGCAAGTACTCCTAAAAATATTCCTCACGTTAGTCAACAATTTGTTGTCGCTTTGAACTTAACAATAATGCCTCCGCAGTCATATTATGTTTTCGTTAAGTGGAGGCATATAACAGTATAAGAGGCATATAGTTGTCTGAGATGCCAGTGGACGAAATCTTTAGGGGCAGGTCATGACTGCGTCCAAAGGTGTATCTCGGATAGTTGGCACCAAGGCCATTACAATTATCTGTATCCTAGTGCCTCCCTGAGGTAGGGATGAAAGTGGGAGGACAGTGGTTGCGCCAGGATTGCTAGACAGGGGGCCAAGCTCCTTGAAAGATAGGGGACAGCAACCCGAAGCCCAGTGAAAGACAATGGGTTGTCAAAAATATGTCGAAAGCAAAAGTTCCGACGTGAGATAAGCTCCAAAACGGTTTTGCCTTTTGACAAAAATTTGAAAAATCGGAGGTTATATTGAAAAATTTGGATATTTATTGGGGAAAATTGGAAAATGCAGGGTTATTTTTGAAGAATCGCTCTTTCTAAGATCAAAACCAAGCAGATCGTCGGGGTGAACGACTGTCGTCGGGATTACTGTACTAATTCTATCGTAGGCATTAAGGCTCCCCGAGGAAATAGGAAAAATTTCCCAGACGGGGAGGAGCCTTTCCCGACGAGTGCCGGTCCCCTGCTTCCCGCTGACGAAGCCCCTGGATGAGAATATAAGAGGAAAACTTGACATTCGCGTAAGGTCGTTGCGATGCTAATTGGTGCTCTCTTTGGCAAAAACTGATTGAATATTTAGAAATACTCATTATTTGGTGTTTTTTTCTAATTTTTGGAAGAATTTTTGAAGGCGGGAGTTCCCAACGCATCGACTCTTTCAAAAGTTTTTGTGTATATAAAAATTGCTGAGATGCAAAATGTCGCTATTTTTGGAAAGCTTTGAACTGGTACAAGATTGAGAATTCTCATGCAATTATAAGTGCCTTTATCCTTCTTTGTGGCTGCGTGTAACGGTGGGGATGCTGCCGAAGACGCCTCCCCTTCGAGAAAGTAAGATAAAAAGTGGTACTATCTTTGACAAAACTTTGAGCGGATTATTTTTTTTTTTTGAATTCCTATTTTTAGTGTTATTATCGTGTGTGACATGGCGTGGTGCCATACTACATTCGAAGACTTGTACCCTGTGCGAATCTGCCCCTCCCCCGCTTAGTGCGTGGTGCAGATATGTTTTTGTCAAAAATGTCCCCCAGCTTTTGATGGCAACGGTACTTTCTTGACCTTCAGAGTTATAGGCCATGTTTTAAACGTCTTGGTTTAGAAACTAAGACTTTCAAGTAAAAGAGTCAAATTTGAAAAACTCAGTAAAATCATTTTATGGGAGGGGGCAGTACTGCAAGGTACTATACAAGCTCATTGATTTTAGCATGTAATTAAAGGTAACCATATAGGTTATTTTACAAACAATACTAGATATTATTTAACATATAGGATTCAGCTATATTGTATGCACCACGGTGCATGTGGAAGGGGGTGCATTCGTCATTGCAAGTTACCAGTATACGACCCCGTCTGCAGCGGGGTCTGCAGGTCTCTCGGGAAAATGTGGGGGAAAATGGACCCTTTGTATGCGATTTTCAATCTTCCGGCCTTTAAACATAACCAGGCCAATGGCGTTTTTAGCATTCAGTACTTTTAAGTATGTCATTTTTCATTTAGCGTGTGGAAATCTTAGGGGGCAACTGTACGCAACCCGCAGGCTACAGCCCTAAGATTCTTTTCTTTTCCAAGCTCAAAACAAAAAACTGTGAAACAAATCATTTCTCGTCAGTATGAGGTGTGACGTCACTCTTGTTTGCTTCATGTTTATCCTACATTGTAAACATAATAACGTCAGTAACTAACATCTCAAAAACCAGATATCGGAATGGAATGAAAGTTTCACCAGAATGCATAAGAATTATTCCGCTTTCATAAATCAGTATTAAAGTAGCCAAACTACTTCCCTTCGCCCTATCAACCTCACATTGTACAACATCTTTTCAATCACAAATGCTTTTATTTTCCAGGATTCTGCAAATTTGCAAAAATGTTTCCAACTCAACAAAAAAGTGAAATGATTAAAAACGACATCTCACCGGCACGTAAAGGTACGTTGCCTTTCATTATCATTGGTTAGGTCTTTTACCTTCGTAGATATTAGCATTAATTATTTGTGGATTGTTTCTTTTGATTTCCCCTATTGCTCCTTTCCAATTTTATTTGTGACTGTAAGCAAAACGAACATATTTAGCTGGGTGTTTATATGATCCTCAAAAGGATTCTACCCTTCAAAGTTTTACTCTCATGTTTCTACAACTCTTTGGTGATGTTCAGAGAGATCAACTTAAAAAAGAACGTTCCCACACAGTCAACTAGGTCATTGTGTGGGCCAACTGAGACTATAAGTATTAACTTAGTACTTCATTTTATTGTGAGTAATATGAAACCATGCGCATGATATGCTACATCGTTAAGGTAGCATCGACACTGAACTGGCCTGGAATTGGGTCGGATTCGGAGGAGGGGTGGGGGTACAGGACTCACCGGAATTGGCACATAGTTGGCACTACTAAAATCGTAATTTGCTCGAACTCGGAGCCAATGTTGCACAACCGTTAGAATTCGTGAAATCGCACATACAGTACAGTGAGCAGTGACGTATCTGCATTGGGATAAGTCGAGGGAGGAAGAAAGAGTAAACCGAGTTTATGTTCAGATTGGCCAAGATTACTGGCAAATTCCACGAAAACAAGTTCCTAGAACTTCTATTCTTATCAAAAGTTGAAGTGTTCGTTTGATGTCCCTCACATACAGTCTGTTTTTATAATGTTTAAAAGGTGAGGGGTGATTAGAAATACCATATACGGTACTGAACTAGTTCTTTTATGGCGTATAGCCGTAGTGGGTTAGTACTCGGTTTTTCACACAGACGGTCCCTGTTCGAATCCCTTCCAAGACAAGTTTTTTTTTTTTTTTATTCCTTACCGAAGGCAAGCAAGGAATCTTTGCCATGGGGATGTCGTGTGTGTATGTATGTCTGTATGTACATGTGTATGTTGCACTTAGCTTGTAAACACGATATATCAACATAGAAATGAAGGACACTTCATATTTGGTATAAAAAGTTGTCATGTTCAGAGGAAGCGCCCTATTGCTTTTGGTGGAGGTCAAAGGTCATTTGAGGTCACAGAGGTCAAAAACCACAATTCTTGTAAACACAATATCTCAAAGTAGCAATGAAGAAACACTTTTTATATTTGATATATAAATTTGTCTTGTTGATTGAAAGAACCCAATAAATTTTGGTGGAGGACAAATATCATTTGAGGTTATCAGAGGTCATCAGAGGCTAAACTGTGAAAACCTTGTAAACATAATTTCTCTAGATATAAATAACGGATACTTTTCAAATTTGATATATACATTTGTCTTGTTGATTGAAAGAACCCAATAATTTTTGTTGGATGGCAAAGTTCATTTGAGGTTATCAGAGGTCATCAGAGGCTAAACTGTCAAAACCTTGTAAACACAATATCTCAAGATATCAATGACGGACACTTTTCATGGTTGTATATTGATTTGTCATGTTGAGAGAAAGAGCCTTATTGTTGTTGGTGGGGTGAAAGGTCATTTGAAGTAATCAGAGGTCAAAAACCACAAACCTTTTAAGGCCTTTCTACACGAGCAACATTTCCAAAACATTCCCAAAACACTTCCAAAAACATCCACTGGCAACAAATCCAAAAACATGCTTGTTTTCGGTTTGTTGCACAGTGTAGACAGGGTATACAGCAT